>MAVT02001733.1:0-10329 GCA_001702395.2 Diaporthe helianthi
GTGGGCCCTGGAAAACCCCCCGTCCTGGACTGATGAATGGGGGTTGCTCTGCTGCGCCCGCCTCGATGGGATAGCGGATCTGCCGCAGGGATGTCGTATGGCGCCAAGCACACCCCGTGAAAAGAAGAGCAGCACAGGCCTGTGGTCTTGGGCAGCACCTCCTGGGGGATTTGATGCGCAGGCGGCAGCAGGGACCGCCAAACAGACAAAAACCCGTCGCTGTCACTCCACCTTTCCCCTGCCAGTTCAAATGTTCCGCCGACAGCCCGGCGGACCCGTAACACTGACATTCAACAACAAAGGCTGTGTGAAGGTACTTGAATCAATTCGACAAACTCGAGCATGACCGAGGAAGGAGTCGAGGCCATCGTCAACAAATGGTATCTCGAAGCAGCAGCCAGCGGCTGCAACAGAACGGATCGGGGCTTACACCCACTGCAACCTTGTGACGACATCGGTGTGCTCTTGTACGGGGTGTACGGGGTGTACGGAGTACGGGTAACAGCAACAAGAGCACCGAGCCTATTACTGCACAGATTACCACCACGCTGCCAACGAGACCGTCCACGCCTTCTCCAATTTCCAAACAATGGCCTTCGTGTTGAAGCCGGTGCTCTGATCGTCGATGCTGCAGCAACCGTCTGAGTACCGAGCCTACAGCTGACACTATCGACAGGCTGCATTGGGCCTCGTGAGATGCGACGGGACCGGGGCCATGAACTGAACAACAGCCAGCAACAGTGATGCCTCGGGGGATGATCCTTGAAGCTAATGCAATGCCACACTCCCCAGGAGCAAATAGGAATGCGAACATACTGTTACAAGTTGCTACGCAGCTATCTTCGTGGTAAACAACGCCGCCATCACATCGTTAACAGATCAGAGAGGAAGGGGGGGGGAAAGACAAAAGAAATGGCTCGAGTCAACGAGAACTTCATTATGGCCCTGTCTCCAAGGCTCACGGCGCCTACAACAACCGATAGACCTCGTCCGGCACTCACTGGTGCCCAGCTCATCGCCAGCAAACTGCCACAGTATCTAGCTGCGTACCATGTCGAATCAAAACCCAGCGTAGGCCGGCCATTCGACTCGTGGGCTCGCTGCTGCCGACAGTGGAGCCACCGGAAGCCGCTGGCCAGCTGCCGCGCTGATGCACTGCATAGCGATGCGCGTCATTGCCGCTGGGGGGTTGCAGAGGGCCAGCGAGGCTGTGCAACCAACCCATTGCCCCAAAGGGGTCCAGTCCCCAGCGGCCTTGTGCTGTATCGCGACACGAGCGAGTGCCCTACCTAGGTACCATACCTAGTACGCAGTAACCCGCTGCCCGTCTGGAAGTGGGGACGGCCACGATCTGGCGGCCTGGCATTGTCGTCGGGCAGTTGGGGGAGGCAACCCAGGCCCAGGATTAACTGACGTTACTGTGTACGGAGTATAGGGTTCTGCTAGCTCATGTCCGGCCCTACAATTAGGGGCCCAAGAAGCCGGGCACGCACCAAGAATAGAGGCGAGATACGGGGGTCCATTTGATCTGGAACGTTGGTCTGGCTAGCCAAATACATTATTAGCCCTTGTTCACCTTCGAGAACCCTCATTCTTCTAAGTTGCAAACAGGGCCGAGGCCATCACATGGCCCCTCGGTACACATGCATTCGCCTACATGCCAGGTACGACAGCCCTGGCGCGGACAATAAGCAGCACGTCGATCAGGGGGATCGCCGGCAGATACACTAAACAGCAAGCGATTCGAGTCTCCTTCGTTGTGCAGGAACCGACCACACCGGTTATCGGAGAACCCGCAGCCCAATACTTTTGCCAACAGCTGACACAGCCCTGACAACCTCTCCGGCTTTGGTTATTACGCGGCTCCAGCGACCCCAAAAAGACCCATACTGTACATGGGTTAATAACAACAGTGCTTACACGAGTAATTAGAATGACATAGAAAGGGATCTACGTACGTACCACAGGAAATGTGTGATTATTCCGATTTTCTCCACACAGCGCCCTAGAGGCTAGGACAGCACAGGGCATCGTATGTCTTGTTAAACTTTAGCACGCACCGATTAGTTTACGCGAGGTCGTCATGTGGGTTTGCCGCGAGGCGCGATGCCATCCATGAACTAACTAGACTACTCACATATGTGTCCACTGTCAAAGAATCCAAGCTCAGATCACGTCTGATCATCACATCTGATCGGAACACCCGGGACTTGCGCCGCTACTCCGGGCCTAGCTAAGGCCCTGGGCCGTGGTCAATTCCATCAGCCCGGAAGCTCGACCACGGGTTGGATTGCACGCGCACGCCGTGAATCATTACTGCGTATTTCTTTTGAATGTATGAGGCACACGAATGTACCTGCGGTTGGCCATTCTGCCGAAGTCATTCTGCTGGGTCCTGAGTCTACTTAGGGGAACCCTTTACCATCATCACCTACATACACCATTACAACACAGCCATGGTAGTCAAATGGTGCAAGACCGCCTTTGCAGATCCCCGTGTGGCTTGATTATACTCTAACTTATAATCAGAATTTTTTTTTATGTCTTATAGCTTATCCCTGTAGGAGATTCTCACCGGAGGTGAGACTGTCTGACTGCGAGCACTGATCAAGTGCTTCCTACTCAAGTATGTAGAGCCTGCGTACCAGACTCGCGAGAAAAGGTGGTCGTGGTACAGGATCCTGCCTTGTCTACACATCTTGTTAACCCCGACATCATCTCTCAACGCGGAGTTAACAATCGGGGATGACAATTCCTCAGGTCAGCCACAACTCACTGTGAGAACTAGTAGACAACTTGAAGAACCCATGTCGCTTGGGAGAGTATAAGAATTGGGCATGAGCTGGTGACGTGTGCCCACTGCCACGGAAGATGTACTGCATCAGTCTCTAATCTCGGCCAGATTGAAAATAGTCTCAAGAAATGCTGTCCAACGTAATCACGACTCTGAGCATGCTCTCACTTGCAGGTTGCGCGATCGCCGCCGAGACCGATGGCTCGTCTTTCGGCAAGGCCAAATCACAAACATTATACCAGTTTCCTAACAATACTTATGTGGAGAACTTGGCAGTCCGTCCGAATGGCCAGATTCTTGTCAATCTTCTGACCTCACCTCAGGTCTGGCTGATCGACCCAGAATTACCTAACAGAGCCGTGCTTGTCCACGAATTCCCAAGCGTTCTAGGGCTGTCCGCTATTGTCGAGTACCAGCCGGACGTTTTTGCCATTGCTGGCGGAAATGTGTCCCTAGGCACCGGTGAGGCTTTCGTCGGCTCCTGGTCCATCTGGAGCCTTGATCTGGGTGGCGTCAACATAAGCTCAAACGAGTCCGTCTCGGCCGAGCCGCCAGCTGTGAGCAAAATTGCCCACGTCCCGTCTGCGACGTTCCTCGATGGCATGGCCTTCCTGCCTGGTCCGGAAAAACAGCTTCTCATCGTTGGAGACGTCAGAACCGGGACTGTCTATTCGGTGGATATCGCTACCGGAGGATATGCAGTCGTGATCAACAACACGTTTACAGCCCCTGCGCCCGACTACGCCTTCGGCCCGTCTGCAACGAATGGAATACAAATTCACAACAACACGATGTACTTTGCCAATATTGGCCAGAAGACGCTGAATAGAGTCCGATTCAATGCCAGTGACGGTTCGCCGGTCTGCGAGTTTGAAACGATCGCGCATACGCTCACTGAGCTGGACCAGTGGGACGACTTCGCGCTCGATGACCAGGACAATGCGTGGATGGCGGCGGGCGGAGCAAACACGATCCAGAAGATCAACACGCACACGGGAGACGTCACCATCGTGGCCGGAGATGTGAACTCAACGGCGATTGCGGAGCCAACGTCTGCAAAGTTTGGACGGCGTGAGTGTGATGCAACGGTCCTGTACGTGACTACCGCTGGCGGGCTCGCAACCCCTGTAAATGGCGACATGACCATTGGAGGCCAGCTGGTGGCAGTCAGGACCGGCCCTGGGCGTAGTTCTTCTTACCTAGTTTAGGGTTGCCCGGCGTTGTGTTGAGCCAAGTGTAGAGTTGCTGTATGGGATGGGCCAGGCATTCATTCGTGTAGAGCTGGGCTGAGGAGGGCTGAGCAGGGCATTTGCTCATGTTTCAGGATGGGAAATCCAGAAATTCGATGTGGCAATTTGCATTTTCGAGACGTGGAATCCATTCAACCCAAAGTGACGCTGTAGACTGATTGATTAACTGCCTTGCAATTCAGGCTTTACAGGGCGGGCTCCCTGGACCCGGTAATAAGGCGGGCGCGGGGGAGATGGAGCAAAGTGGGTCTCTAGGTCACATGGGGCGAGGCTCATTGGCGTGATCCCTATCAAAGTCACAACCATGTATCGGCTACACCTCGGCGAGACGAGAGGGCTACCTGTGAGGGACTTGGGAGCCCGCGCCTCCCTTGTGAGCCGACTTGTTGGAACGACGTGCCGACGCTTGGGAAACGCTCTTTGGGAAAAGTACTGATTGCCAGTGTCACCACGGCGCCCCTTGGGTCTTGGTTCTATTTGGGAGGACGACAGACAACCACCTGGCGCTTTTGCGGGCAGCATCATCATCGCTCTTTTTGTGGCAACACTTGATCCTGCATTGTGGTTTTTCTGCTGACACGACCCACCCAACGTCGTCTCCGGCTCTCTCGCCCGCAATCAATCACTCGCCCGCCCCTCGCTCTGGTCCATCGGTAATAAAGCTGCTGCTAGCTGCTAGTGTGGCCAGCCCTCTCCCTTCAGACGCTGTCAGGTAAGGTAGGCCAAGCCAAGGCGAGCCATCGCAGCCCCTCCTGCACCCAACCAAGCAAGCCTCCCATCCAACCGCCCGCGATATTTCTGTGCACCAAAAGCCACTATCCACACCTGTTCCACCACCAAGTACCCGTGCCTGGTCCCGTTTCTTGCTGCTTAATCCATCCATACCTGCACCACGCCTGCTGTCCCATGTGCAGTCCCCGTCGCAAGCGGGCCATAGCTACAGTCAGAGCTCCCCTGCCCTCCAGCGCGAACCGGCCGCAGCACTCGTTTGGCCGTTCGCCCTTGGACCGAATCCGCTCTGCAGGGAGTTCAGATTGATATTAGCCGCGGAGCATTTGAGGCTGACTTGCGATCCAACGTCCGTCTAGGTCACGGCTGATCCCCGAGCTCTTTAGACCTTGACCACGACCCGACGGGCCGCGCTGTCGCCGAACCCCCCTCTATGATCCCGACACCCGTCCCTTTGTAGGAGATAGAATCAGCCAAAATGAAGTCCAAAGGGTCTCGAAACCAGACTGCGCCCCAGGACCCTCGACCAATGTCGCCGACAGCAAGGGGCGCGAAATACAGAAACAGGGACGGCTCCAAGTTCATCACGTTGCCCGATACCATGTCTGCTCCTGATTCCGCGCAGCCCTCGCCGACGACTTCCGCTGCTTCTGGCGCAAACCCACAGGCCGTCGGGGCTCCTGGCCTGACAAGTGATGGGCCCACCCCGCCACCAGTGACTGTTAACCGCAAGAAGCAGAAGCGTCGTGAAAAGGCTGCTGCCAAAGCTGCAGCCGAGGCTGCTTTGAGTGCGGGAAATGCCAATGGCGCATCAGATTCCCCAGGCCACAGGCCGAACCAAGTTCCCGACCAGGAGGACAGCGAGGACGATGAAGACCAGTTCAACACCCAACCCGACCAGGCACATAATCAAGCGAACGGGCGTATACCTGGCTCCACGCCCCCCAAGTCCAAGAAGTCAAAGAAGAAGAGGCACAAGGGCGCCGCAGCCGCGGGGGAGCTGGCAGACCAGCCGGATTCCCCGACGCCCCAGCTGCTTAACACGCCTCACCCTTCCGGCATCTCCAAGGAACGGATTTGGAATACCAGTTCCCAGGAGGAGCGGGAGAGGATCAAGGAATTCTGGCTCGGGCTCGGCGAAGACGAGCGCAAGTCGCTGGTCAAGGTCGAGAAGGAGGCCGTGCTGAAGAAGATGAAGGAGCAACAGAAGCACACGTGCAGCTGCTCAGTGTGTGGGAGGAAGCGGCATGCGATAGAGGAGGAGTTGGAGGGCTTGTACGACGCCTACTACGAGGAGCTCAAGCAGTTCGCCAATCACCCCCAACAGGAAGGCCACCCGCCCCTGATGGGTGCGTCGCGGCATTTCGGCTTCCACCACGGCAACAGATTCCCGAGCTACGCAGGGCACCAGCCCTCTCGCGGGCGGATAGTGGAGCATGTTGGCGAAGACGACGAGGACGATCTCGAGGACGAGGCCTATAGTGAGGACGAGCTCGACGACGACGAGGACTACAGCGACGAGGAGGAGCCCGAAGAGGAGATACATCGCGACTATGCTTCCGAATTCTTCAACTTCGGAAGCAGTCTGACAGTTCAGGGTATGGGTGTTCCTAATCTCTCTATGCGTGGTTACAAGCCGTGTCAAGATGGTAACTGGGGTCTGTTCTAGGTGGCATATTAACGGTAGCCGACGACTTGCTAAAAAACGACGGCAAGAAGTTCATTGAGATGATGGAACAGTTGGCCGAGCGACGCATGGCACGCGAGGGCGATTTCCCTCAGGACCAGTACCGGAGCTACGGGCACGGTGTCAATGGCGGGCTTCCTAGCCACGATCACCCTCCACCTCCACCCGTTGACGATGAGGAGTACGATGATGAGGAGGACGAGGAATTCGAGTCTGGAGAGGAGGACGAATACGAGGAAGAGGATGACGTACGTGTCTGAATCAGCGAGCAAGTGTGTGAAAAATGTCTGACATGCTACAGGACACCATGACCGAAGAGCAACGTATGGAGGAAGGCCGTCGGATGTTCCAAATTTTTGCTGCGCGAATGTTTGAGCAGAGAGTACTCCAAGCTTACCGCGAGAAGGTTGCGCGCGAACGGCAGGCCAAGCTCATGGAGGAGGAGGAAGAGGAGCTGCGGAGGGAAGCGGCCCGCAAAGAGAAGAAGGCAAAGGAGGCCCAGAAGAAGAAAGAGAAGGCAGCCCAGAAGAAGCAAGCCCAGGCTGAGGAGAAAGCACGCAAGGAGGCTGAGAGGGCGGCCGAGGAGGAGCAGCGAAAGCTGGAAGAAGCTCGCAAGGCCGAAGAAGCTCGAAGGAAGACGGAAGAGAAGCGTAAGAAGAAGGAGGCCCAGAGGAAAGCAGAGGAAGACGAAAGGGCAAGGAAGGAAGCCGAGCGACAGCGCCAGAAGCAACTCCAGGCCGACCAGGAAAGGAGAGCAAAGGAGGCCAAGGACCGTGAGAAGAAAGTTCGCGAGGAGGCCCGTCTCAAGGAGAAGGAGGAGAGAGAGAGGTCGGATCGCGAGGCCAAAGAGCTCAAGGAGAAACAGGACTCGCAGAAACGACAGAAGGAGCTCGAAAGCAAGACCTCGGAGAACGTGAACAAGGCGAACCAAAAGCAGAAACAGGAGGAGCGCGCAGCAAAGAAAGCAGCAGCACTGGCCACGACTCCTGCCACGATGACGCTCCCGAAGCGGCCAGCTCAGCATCCGACAAACCCAGCATTGCCAGTCTTGCCCCAGCAGCCGCCAACGGCAGCTTTTGCTTCGCCAAAACCCTCGGTCGCCACGCCAGCCTTGCCGAAAGCACCTACGCCGATACGACCGCGACAGGCCTCGCAGCAGGACACGATATCTTCAGGCCCGGGAACAACGTCACTATCTGGGTCCGCGAGCAACGACCCTTCTCCGAGCGCCAGTACTCCGGCACAGACCAGCCCGCGGCCGTCTGGGCCCCCGAGTGCCAGAGGCAGCACAGCAAGTCAGCATTCGGCGAATGTGTCCCGAGCGATATCGCCGGCGCAGCATTCGAGCGGAACGAGGTTCCCTTCCGCCCATCCCGCTCCCATCAATATCCCACACATGGGTATGCCGTACCCTCCTGGGCTGCCGCCCCCGGGCTTTGGCAACCCTCTATTCGCACCGGGGCCTCCCGGCTTCAGACAGCCGCCCCCGGGGATGGTTCCCCCGGGACTGAGCAGCCCCATGCTCGGCCGCGGTTTTCCCGCGCCCGCACCACCACCTGGGTTTGGCCAACCGGCTTCAGATCTAGTGTCACCTTTCAACCCGTCATCGAAAGACGCAGGCCCGGGCACACACGTGCGACAGCAGTCAGGAGGCTATGATTCTCCATCGATGCATGCCGCTCAGCCAATCAGTCGACCTACGCCCATTGGCCGGCCCTCGTCGGTGGTGCACGGGCAACGGCCGCAGTCAGGCACCCCGCCAAAGGCCCCGAAGCAGGAGTCTGATGACATGCAGGATCACTTGGGAAGTAGCGCATTACTGGACGATTCTGAAGACGTCGTGCCGACGCTCCCCGACTTCCAGCCGGGCTTACGTCGAGGGTACGTTGCTCCGGGCCGCCCGGGACCGGCTTTTCAGCCAGCTGCCTTTGCCGACCCAGCCATCGCTTCCATGTGGGCCAGCCCCATGCAGCCGCCTGGAATGAGTGCATTTGGCCACGCACCTGTAGTTCCTCCTGGGTTTGGTACTCCCGTTGGATGGCCTGCCAGCCCAAGTCTCGGATTCAGCTCGCCTATCCCTCTGCGCCATGTCGCGCCGGCTCGTCCACCAGCAAGCGTCGCGATACGGCAGATCCTTTGCAACGTCTGCCGTGACCTTGCTATGAAGGAGCCAGCCAAAGACGGCTTCATTCCTCTCAGTTCTCTGCAGGAGGCGGTGAAGACCTATGTCGACTTCAATCCTATGGGCGACGGACCACTGACCGAGAACGACATTGTGGCGCTCTGCGATACGGAGGGAAATATGGTGAATGGCGGGGGAAACTTCGACTTGGTTGATGAAGCAGGCACGAAGAGCATCCGATGGAACCCGGACAAGATGCCTCAACCTCTGGGCGCATTCGGTGCGCCTGGTCAGCCAGGAATCGGCAGTCCAGTGTTGGGGTCGTCCTTTGGCCATTAGCTTTCGGAAATTGGCGATGTGTCGTGGTTGATGGACATCTGGTGCATCATAGCGTGGCAGCATTATGCGACTGTTCCCGGCTCTCGCGACAATTCTGCGGCGAACACTTGCCTGTGTGTGAAGATCCTCTCGTGCTGCAAGCTTCCGAGAACAACTTCAATCCATGAGGCCGTGATAATAAGACCCACGTTTACCGGTTCACCTCAACGCTTTTAGCGCTCCACGGTTGCTTGTTTCCCGCTAAAAGTCGAGAACTGGCACTGACTTTGGGGCTTATAGCCCCTCCCTGTTGATACCCCTGAGCCTACCGGTTTGTATGGATTATCACTGTAATACTAGTTGGTATCCGTACTGAGGATGCGATACGGAAATTGCGCAAACAGGTGGTGACCTATGGTCTTTTTGATCCATGACTGGATCTGCTTGCCGGTCCTGCATGTCCTGTAAATTATCACAGGTAAGACTGCGTGCAATGACGCTGCTTGCTGTCTTGGCCCTTATAGACCCAATCATGTTCGTCCTTGGGTGTGTGCCCAGGCAATGAATGTATCAGCAGCTCCCTTTTTGAACTCGTATCCCACTACAGTACCTCTTCCAGCACCGTGCCGACACGGCCTCAGAACAACAATTGCTGCATCGGCATCTCGCCATCAGTGAGATGACGGTCACCCAATTGAGGGCGACTTGCTTTTATTTTAGCTGTTTCCAGCAAGCAAGGTATAGGAAGACATGCTGACGGGGGCTACATCCTGCAGCATGCCGTTGAGAGCAAAAGGGGCCAAAAGTATGGGGCGACGCAGGCAGCGAGTGGAAGGGACGGCATCTGGCGCCCCCAATCTGATCCTTCAGAGAGAGAAAGGTGATGATGTGCAACAGCCAGTCAGACCCCAGTCTCGTTGTGGGTGGTTACACACGTATTTCCTTCTGACCTTGGCAGCTCTAAACGTTGGCTTCTGGGGTTTCCCTCCTCGCCCCAGCAACTCATGGTGCTTGCTTTTACCACAAATACTTTTACACAAATAGTAAAACTACACTCCGAATGGGACCCACGGCTGGAATCGAGTGAACTCTGATTCCCTTTACTACTTCTGTTCCTCTACCTCATCGCTTGACATTGGGCCTTGGCTCTCATCAGAGCAATCAATCATGGATCATCTGGGCGACGCCGCGCAAGGCTCGGAGCGGGACGAGACCGACCAGGCTACGAATCCGAGATATGCAACCGCAAAGATCACCGTCAGATGCATAATTGTTGCTCTGTCCTTCGTCACAACCATCACCAGTCTCGCGTCCATCGGCGCTCCAAAAAGATTTGGTAGCTGGATTTTTGGCCTCATGCCCATTCACGGGCTCCCATATGTTAGTCGTTCCCCACCTGTGTATGACTGCTCAACGGCTCGCCCATTTC
>MAVT02001734.1:0-10321 GCA_001702395.2 Diaporthe helianthi
TTAGTTAAAAAAAACTATAATTATAAGTCTTTTAACCTTATACTTAAGAGGGATAAGTAATAGTATATTTTATATAAATTATAATAATATACCTAGATTATAGTAGAAAGTATATTCCTTAGAGTAAATTCTAAGGGTTTTATTTAGGAAGTAATTCCCTAGTTAGAGGGTAAATTAATAGGCTTAGCCTAGAGGCTAGGATTTAGCTAATTTATCTAAATTTTATATATTTATAGGCGTTTTCTAAGCTACTACTTAGAGGTAGCTAGTCTTTTTCTTAATTATTTATCTTCTAGTTAGTCTATATAGTTTCTTTCGCTTTTACTATAAACCCTAGTAAATATAGCTTTAGTAACTTTTATTTTAAGAATCTTAATAATACTTATATAGCATTTTATAAATTAATAACTAAGCTTATTATAATATATCATATATATTTATTTTATTATTTTAACTTTAACTTAAATATTTACAATAAGTAAATAAGTGTTTTTAAGATACTAGTTAAAGAAATATAAGTAATACTTATATTATATCTTACTTTAGCTTATTATACTAATTAATCTATTAACTTATATATTTAGAGTAGCTTTAAGCTATAGAGCTCTAAGTACTTAAGGAAATTAAACAAAGGTAATAATAGTAATAGTAGGTCTTATATAATAGTCTAGGGTTTTAATAAACTTGTTTTAAGGGTAGAAATTAGGTAGTTTAAAGATAATTGCATTTTTAAGCTATTCTATAGTTTCATTAGTATAAAAGTAATAGCTAGATAACTTTAATAGTAGTTATAATATATTAATTTAAATATAAAGGTAGAGTAGTATATTTTTATATTAGGATATTCTTTAATATTAAACGTCTTTAGGATTAAATATTCTTAATCTTTAACTTCCTCTACCAAGCTAAACCTATAATAAGCTTCCCACACGGATAAAATAAAATATATCTTTATATAATATATCCTGTTAGATAAATATAGTAAGTTATACTATATAAGACATTTTATAATAACGTTCTCATTTACTTCTATAAATTTATTTAGCTAGAAGCCTCTATTTAGTATAAGTGAGCGTAGCGTTAGGTTATACCTAGTTTATTTATACTAGTACTTTTAAAGTTGAAGCTATTATAGTCTCTAACTAATCTACTTTAATACTATTAAATACTAAGTAAATTACTCAAAATAAGCAACATGAAAAGCTAACTAACTATAATAACCTTCTTCTATAAAACTACTTTAAAGCGATTAAATAGACTACTAAAATAAATTTAACTACGTAAGGTATTTATAGTCAATTACTATAAATAGCTCTAAATACATAGCTCTAATAGCTTATAAATAGTAATAAAAATAGAAATAAACAAATACGTCTACCTTTGTACTAGGGTAGCCCTCTACTCTAAACTAAGCCTAATAATAATAAATAAATTTAATATATACGTTTAGAGATATTGAGAAACCGTTAGCTTCAATCTTAATTTATTTAGATCTTTAAGAAAATATAACTTAAGCTTACTTAAGTATAAAAGCTAAAGCCTTAAGATTGTTAGAGGTTAAATACCTTTAAAAAGAAGCTATAGCTAGATAAGACTATAGAATACCCTAGTTATAAAGATAGTAGATAGTTAATTTAACGTAGTTAAATGAAAACCTATAATTATAAGTTTTTTAACCTTATACTTAAGAGGGGAAATCTACTCTATATAGTATAAACTTCGAGCCCTTATACCGTGAAGTCTAAGTAGTATCTTAATTTTATAAGTAAGCTTACCTAAGAAACAAAGAAAGAAAGAAAGACTTAACCTTTATATACCTAAGTAGAAGGTATAAGTATAGTAGCCTTATCGATAAGGGCCCTTATAGAGATCTACTATAAGAGCCCCTTATTTACCCTATACGCTACAATTTACTCTAATCTTAAAGGGCTAGAGCCTAGTATTTATAAACTAGGTTAGTTTTTAAAAGATAAATACGTTAAAGCTTAAGCTACTTATAAATAACATTTAACAAAGTAAATAAGTTATATTACTATATAAAATAAGCTAATTAAGGTATAAGAAAAGCTAAAACCCTTTTTATATATTATTATAAGAGTAAGCTACTTTCATATTGCTTATTAAATAGCTTATTTTCTCTAAGTACTAGTAGAAAAAAGAGTGTACTTACTATTAATTATTATATATAAATGAATTATATTACTATTAGCGAGGAGCTATAGTATGTTAGTAAAACTTATAATATGTAATAGAGTAAGCTAGGCTTTAAAAGCTTAAGCTTAGCTTTAAATAAGATAGTTTTCAAAATGTACTTAAAACTAAAAATAAACGTTTCTAGTAGTATTATTATTCCTATGCTAAAGTATAGCTATTTAAGAGTAAATATTAAGTAGATAGGTAGTAGGTACGTAAAGACCTTAATAGTAGTTGCTAAGGCTAAAAA
The DNA here is from genome assembly GCA_001702395.2 of Diaporthe helianthi. Classification (NCBI taxonomy): domain Eukaryota; kingdom Fungi; phylum Ascomycota; class Sordariomycetes; order Diaporthales; family Diaporthaceae; genus Diaporthe; species Diaporthe helianthi. The sequence continues at coordinate 2,444 of MAVT02001734.1, forward strand.
GCGTGTACTGTAGGAGGTATGTGCCTGATAGCGGTTGGCGGCATAGCAATATAACACCACTGATAGAAAGGGACCCACCTGTGCCAAAAAGCGGCGTTGCAGGCAACGGCTAATTTTATCAGACTGTCTCTGCTTTAAATACCTTGGTAATTGCAACTTCAACGCTCTATCCCTTTTGAGTGCAACCTTCTTTCTGACATGAAACGACGCTAGCTTTTCTTCATAATCCCTATACAACACATGCTAGTCACCTACTTCAGCTAAAAATGACCGATGAACAGAGCAACACGTCCCAGGGAGGTGAGGCTAATCGCAATGACATTGTCGACGGAGTTGCAACTCTATCTATCACTTCGCCGCCGATCGCAAACCAAAGCAAAGAGTCTGCGGGTTCAGACTTGCCATCGGCCCAAGAGACGGGAAACCCAGCTTTAGTACAATCGCCGCCCTCTCGGCCGCTATGGAATACTCAAGAAGGCAGGATCGCAGGGTACAGACGCATGATCCGGGAGAACCAGATTCCGGAACACCGTGCTAATCTTGAAGCACTAATCCGCTATTATGAGGAGGGAGGTAAAATTCCTGAAGGGGATGAAGAGGTATGGGCAGTTGACGGGGAGGCCTCCTTTGGTATCAGAGACTACATCAGAAATCGCGACCAGAGACCCGAGGGATGGTTGTCCAAGCTTCGGTTTTGTGATGTAAGTTTATTCTGCCCTTGCTTGTGCCAGAGCTTTTCTGAATCCCTTGTGCATCATCTAGTGACTAACTCCTCGATGACTGTCCCTCTCTTAGAGCTCGAAGTACTATCAAATCCATTGGGTTCCTGGGCCCAATGACTACATGATTACACATGATGCGGAAGGGAGGGTTATTCTGTAAAACAACGGATGTTACAATTGGCAAGAAGGGCGAAATCGAGATAGACTGACAACATATGACCGACAAGTATGGCGATTACGAAAATGAGGGAGTTGTCCGCGATGAAATACAAGCCGGACTGCCGGGAAATTTGAAACGAGCATGTTCAACGACAATGAAGGTGAGAGATATTGCGTCTAAAGAATCAGCTTCATGGTTTAAGTCAGCGAACGGAGAGGGTTAGCATAAAGCAGCCAACTTATGAATTGCTTTCGGTGGGAAAAGAATAAGCTTGACGGCCCCAGTTGGATATGCCGTTCTACCTGCCCCAATTATGACTAGGTGTGCCAATCCACTAGTCTCATCGCTGATGGAGATCCCAGACATGACGGTATAGATGGACGGGGCCCCTGGCTAGCAGGGTTGTAAAATTAGTATGTAGTTTTTAGTCTAACTAAATTTCGTCTATAGTTATGTAGTCTTAGTTAAGGCCTTATAACTAAGTTAGTATAGTCTATAGTCGATTTAGTTATAAGATCTAACTAAAACTAGGGGAAAAAAGTCTTACTTACTAAGGAATTAAACCTATAACCCTACTAAACTTATACTTTGTTCTACTAACTAGCAAAGCTTTACCTATACTATAACCTAATAATATAAGTAACTAAATTTACTGAACTATAAAAATATAGTTTCGCTAATAAAATAAAGAAAGAAAGAGACAAAGAAAGAGAGAAAGAAAGAAAATAAATACTTTAGTAATATAAAAGTAATTATAAAATACTTTCTTTAAAAAGCTAGAAAATAAAACCTTTACTATACTAAATAGCTCAAACATTAGTTAAATCATTAGCTATATACCTAATTAATTTAAATATAATATTAGATAAAGATTATTAACTAAAGTATATAACATAAGTTATTTAATTAAATAAATTTAAATGTACATTAAGAAAAAGATACTTATTTAGTTAATATATAAATTACTATTATATTATAAATGTTATTGAACTAAGCAAATATTTAATAAAGGATTTAATTATTTAGTTAACTACATTACTTAGTAGTAAAGTATTTATTTATCTTATTAAGTTACTAGGAAACTAGTTCCTTAATAAAATAATTAATTGATTAAATTAGAGAAAGTCTTCCGCTTATCGTTACTCTTTCCATTTTACTATAAATTAACTTCCTCGCTACGCTTATTCCTTAACCGTGGGTTTAATAGGGGTAATTTAAGCTATAAATAACTCTTACTATAACGTCTATATTTTCAAAGCTTAATTACCTTATAGTATAGAGAGTGTATATTACACATACGGTTATAGACTATTTTATATATTTAGTAAAAGCTAAATACTAAACTTAGTTTAACTAATTATAACTCTAATTATATTATAAGAGTAAATACGTTACTTAAGAACCGTTTATAGATAATTAAAGATACTAAGAATAACTTAAAATTAAGTAAAGCTACACTTAAACTTTTTAAAATTATAAACTTAGGTTTAAGAATTCTTAGCAGTAGTAAGTCGACTACCTACTTCACGCACCACCCTTTTCAAAAGAATGCGGATATTTGCGTACCCAAAATTGGATGCCGCGTACCTTTTATTTACTAAGCGCCGCTGTAGCCAATTAAAGCCCACCATTTAACCTTACTGCACCACCCAACAGAGTGCTTTTTACATCTACTCTTCCTACTACACCTGCACCATAAAGTCTTTTCTTCTTACCAACAACACTTAACGACCACTTACCTACACAACGCGTTATTAAGAAACCTCTTTATACAATTAATTATCTTAATACTAGAATTAATTCCTATTTACTTAGAAATCGTTTTTAAGGTATTATAGCTATAGCACTAGTGCTCGACTACTCTAGCCTTAAGCTATAATAGCAAGTAGACTATTATAACTAAAACTTTAACATTACTACTACAAACTACTAATAACTAGTACTCTCTAGTTCCTTAATCTATACGAAGCTTTTCAACAATAGATATAATATATATAAAGAACTTAAGGTAAAGCTAGATAAGGCTATAAGATTTGCTAGCTAGCTAACTATTTCCTATAGTGTAAAGCTAGCTAGGAAGTTATTAGAATACTACTATAGTGCCTAGCAACCCTTAACTACTATAATATATAGTATTACTACAATTAAGGCTAGGTATATGTAGCGAGCAATAGCTTATAAAACTAAGTAGATGGGAGGCAAGTAGAAGCTTGTGATCTAAAACTATAAGTATACCCATTATAGTTTTTAAGCGGTCCCTAAAGCTTAACGGGGCTAGGCTAAGTTAACTAACAAGCATATCGAATTCCTCTCCTATATTGCGCGTAATCCAGCCCTTGCTACTCTATTGTAACTCAAAAGCCTTTTCCGCTAGTTGTTTCCTAGCATCTAACTAGGCCTAAATATACTTAAGAACTAGCTTTAAGGCTTCCGAAAAGAGAAGTAAGGTATATATACTCTATCTTAGGTAATGCTTACCTAGCTTAAAAAGAAGAACTATTAGTACCGCTAGACTTAAAATAAGGCAGGCAATATTATAGGTATTTTTTAGTATAGTAAGTAATAAATAGCTTAGCTTTAGGAGCGACGCTTCTTATACTTAGTATTACTTAATTATATATATTTAATTAATAGCAAGAGAATGCCCTACTTCCAGGGAATAGCACTATTACATACGAAGAAGATCCTCCTACTATTCTAAGCTGTTGTTGATAGCGAGAAGGAAAGCAACTTCTAGTAGCTTCTTAAGTAACTTCGACTCCTCCTACGCGAGTATAAAGCCGACGACCCTATACTCTTTATTATAAACTATAATAGCGCCCTTTCACTCCTTTTACGCGAGTATAAAGCCGACAACCCTATACTCTTTATTACAAACTATAATAGCGCCCTAATTAACGTAATTAAGTTTAAATTCCCGTAGTTTTGTTACTTACTCTATATCTTTTACATTAATATAAACATTATCCTTAATATTAAGAAGAAGTAGCGGAAGCGAGCTAAGACAGCGAGTAACGAGGAGGAAGAGGAGGAGGAGGAAGTAAACTTAGCCTCGCTTAGCCTACCTTTAAGAGAAAAAGCTACGATGCCGCTAAGAGTCCTCGATAAGATCCCCTATACTAGACAAGGCTTATTTAACCTCCTTTAGTTTATAAAGTACTTAATTAACTGCAAGGTTTACGAGACGGCGTAGCAACGCCTCTAAGAGAGATTCTTAGATCAAGAAGTAATCCTTAACTACCTTAAAACCTACTACGTTAACGACGAGAAAAAGATTGTAGCTAAATAAGCAAGCTACTAAACTTACAAGACCCTTAACTTTAGTCTTTATACGACCTCCTTTATAGAGCGGATGCACTGCAAAGTTAAGGTTTACTTTAACTATAGGATAGAAAATCTTCTCTACTTAGTTAAGGTAGTATACGAAGTTTTTAAGGATATAGCCTAGGACTTTCTTCTTAAGGAAACCTACTAGAATACTTTATTACTTTAGAAGTTTAATAGGCAAAAGTAGCTAAGCTAGCTTCCTCTATAGATCTTGTATATAGCGCTTAATCTTCTCTTAGTATTGCGAAATTACGCAAAGTATATACTTAAGGGCAAGGCTCTATAGGGTAATTGCTTGCCTTTAACTTGCGCCTACCCTACTTTTACACAGTATAGCCTTATTTACGTAAGCCAAATTGCAAATAAAGAAGAAGCTAGCAACCTACTAGAAATAGCAGACGTATATAAAGTCTAGTAGCTTAATTGCGACCTTTCTATTAGGAACCTACTTCTAGTAGTACTCTCGCTAGAAAGGGTTAAAGCAACCAAGGGATACTCTCGCAATACAGCTACGTTTACCGCCAACGAGGCTAGTATTTTCCTAAGTAGTTGTAAGGTGGCGGTAATAGGTAAGTAAACAAAGTTAATAACTACTAGCTTGGGCAGCAAAGTAGGCGATAAGATAAAGGCGACGACGGCTTCTCTATAGAGGGTTAACTTGGTATTTAAGTGGAATAACTTAACCCTCTAGTCCCTAGATAAGGAGGATACTTATAGTAGTATAGCCTAGCGGAAGACCGTTTAGTAAAACTAGCGGCTAGCACAGCGGCTTACAAAGTAGCCGCTTAAGTAGTAAAAGCAACGATCTACTATATAGACTATGTCTTCTAGTATAGAGCGCCTAGTAGCTAAGAAGCCGCGAATAGGGGTACGGAGGACTATTAACTAGTTGCTATAGGTAGACCTTATTGTAGACAACGTCGCTAGCGAGGCTAGTGGTAGCGAGGGTACGCAAGCTGAAATTGAGGTGCTTAGGGGTGGATTTGGGCGTAATTGAGTGTAAAACGCTATAGATTTAGCCTAAATAGTATGTATTTGCGTGCAATTAAGCCTTAGTTGTAAGTTTGAGATTTGATATTGTATAATATGTTAACTAATGCATTGGCGTTAACAAATTGTGTAGTGGATATATAGTAAAAAAAAATTCGGGCACTAGGGCTGCACGATTAGTTATGAAAAGGTACGCGGCATTCGATTTTGGGTACGCAAATATCCGCATTCTTTCAAAAACGACCGTTTTATACTAAAAACCCCGATTTTTACCCTTTAATACCTAATTCTATAAAATTACCAAAACTTTATAAATAACTAGGTTAATTCTGCTATAATTTTTCAAATTTATAATATAAATATATAAAAAAACCCCTATTGTTTTTACTAGTAAATTAAAAAGAATGAAGTTTTAATACTTTTTATATAATAAGTAAAGTATTAAATTATATACGTATATTTAAAAATTATAAATAATGCTCATTTTAGACTAATAAAATATCTATATACAAATCTAAATTAGAAGAGCTTTTACGTATAAATAACCTTTTTATAAAGCTATTATAAATTTAAGATAAGTAGAGTAAATGATGTAGGTTAAATTATTTTACTTATTGTTAAAACTTAAATAACTTAATAAATAAAATACTTATGAGTAAAAGCTCTTCTAATTTATGTTTATATATAAGTAAAGTATATTATAATATAAATGACCCATTCTATACTATAATAATAAGCTAGGAATAGTTACTAATATATCTTTTAGTTATTACTATAAATAAAGGTTAATAGAGATTTATCTCCTAATCTATTAATATTAGAAGTAGGTAATAAATAAAATATATATTATACAACTAGTATTAGATTTATATTTAATTTAATAAAAGTTATTATTTACATATAGTAGGTTTAGAGAATTAATTATTAAGGGGTTGAAATCGGGGCTTTTAGTAGGAAACGGTCGTTTTTGAAGGGGGTGGTGCGTGAAGTGGGTAGTCGACTTATATAGAGCCTTTAAATATTAAAACGTTATATAGTTTTAAAAGGAAGCTTACGTTAAATAAAGTAAAATAGGCTTTTATTATAAAAATAGAATATAATTCACTTACCTTCCTTAAAAAGTATAATTATAAGCTTTTTACCTTATACTTTTGAGAGACATTAAATATTTATATATTTTAGTAGTATTTTAATTATATATTATTTAACGATCTCTAAATATTTAAGACTATAAAGTAATATAAGATAGTTTAGAGTATAGTAAAGTTTTTGCTAATATTACATTATTTAGATTAAAAATTGTTCAAGTAAAATAAATATTATAACTACTTTAGGAAAACTAATTATTAATAAAAATAAAAGTAAAAATAAAAATTAACTTTTACTAGAAAGATTTCATAAAACTTATTAACTTAAGGCGAAAATATTGAATTTTAAATATAATTACCTTTAGTAGTTATTAAGAAATTTAATTGTAAATCTAGGTAATAATTTGAAGAGTGTTTAAAAATCGCTACCTAGGTAGGTATTACCGTATGTTACCCACCTTTAGTCTCCCCCACCTTTAGACTACACAAATTTCTCAGCTACTATATAAACTAAGGGCATTCAGCTTATACCTATTTACTCAATTCTATAGTTATTATAATAATCATATAGTTATTTAATAGCCCTTTAAGAGCTTTATATACCTATAGTATTAAATAGTATTTTATAAGGGGTTTAGGTAGTATAGGGTAGTAGAATTAAAGCCTAATTATATACCTTTTATAATAGGTCTCCTTTATAAAGTTAATTCTTCTCTTTACTATATTACTAACTAAACTATATACTATAGTACCTAAAAAGAAGCTATATAGTAGATCTAAAGCCTATAAATAAGAATAGGTCTATAATATACTATATCTAGTTAATAATAAGGGTCTTATACCCTATATAGCTATTACCTAAAATAGAGTACTTAAATTAACTATTATTAACTAGTTAAAGGGCTATAGACCCTTAGATAAGTAGATTTAGCCTACTTAATACTTATTAAAAGACTAGGAAAACTATATTTTTACCTAGATCCTCTAATAAGAGAAACTAGGCTATACTCCTATTACTACCTTTGTTTAATCTCTTACAACTTTAGTCCCTAAAGATAATAGTAATACTTAGCCCTTAGGTAAGAATTAGCTTACCTCCTTTAAGAAACAATATCCTAAGATTATCTTAAAGATAGGCTAGAAGTAGAAAGCTAAGTAGTTTACTTTATTTACTCTTAAGGTAGTTAACTAGTACTTTCATAAGCTTAAGGACTTTAAATAGATTAAACTAGAGTTAATTATTAATATTAATAAAGAAGGTATTATAGAGAGTAATAGTATATATTCTAGCCTTTAAATAGTATTTTTTACTAATATAATTAATAGCCTATAATCAATTTATACTAAAAAGTACTAAAAAATAGTCTATAGCTATTAAAGAGAATACTACCTAATTTATTATTATAGTAATTAACTCTATAATTACTATAGGCTACTATTTACCTCTTAGGCTTATTTCTAAAAGCTTAAACCTTTAAGTATAATAGTTTAAGTAAGAATTTAGAAAAATTATACCCTTAGAATAAGGTTTTAAGAGCTTAGAAAATAGCTAGATAAGTAATAAAATTACTATTAAGTAGCTCTATAATAT
>MAVT02001735.1:0-10320 GCA_001702395.2 Diaporthe helianthi
TTAATATCCTACTTAATAACTATAAGAAATACTAGTTATTTACTACTAAAGGATACGCTATGCCTAAAAAAATGCTTTACTATAGTAAAGTTTACATTAAAATATTGCCGAACTTTTATTAATGTTTTTAAAATAGTTACTAAAACAATCCCCGCTAGTTATAAATTTTCAATATAATTTATAAAAATAAAGCCCTTAGCGAAAACAAAGCTACTTTTCTGTTTAACATTTATTTTGGCCTAATTTAAAAAACTTTGTTAGAATGTAGAACCCTATAACTATATATTCCCTAGTTCTATATTCTCGAGATTTTAGAACTAGTATACGTAGGCAGCTACTATAAATACGCCCAACTAATAGAATTCCTTTGCCTATACTATATTAGCTAACTATATACCAAGCTTTGTAAATTTACTCGTTAGTGCTTAAACTATTAGGTTTTTAATGTTTATTACTATAAAATATATAGTAGCTTGCAACTAATGCTTAGCTTGCTATACTTATACTATTAAATTATAATAGACTTTGTTTTAGGCCTATTAATTTTAAAACTAAAAGGATTTAACTATATTTTTTTTATAGTTTGCAAGTTTTTAAAAAAAATCCTTTTAATATTTGGAGAAACAACTTAGAAATCCTTAAACTAAGCTTTAGCCTTGTTATAGAATCTACTTTGAAGCAACTAGGAATATACTAAAGTTATTCTTTTAAATAAAAATTTAAAATTCCTCTTAGAGGTTTAGGCTTCTATTTAGAAGATTTGCGGAATAAAGCTTTTTTATATAACTATATATTATTCTTAAATAAATAGTTAGTTTAAAAGAATAGTTTAAACGATTAAATTAGTACTATAATATTTTATCTATAAACTAAATAATTTTGGAAAATAAATAAAAACGCTTGCTTATATCTAATTTAAGTATTGTAATAGTAGGTTTTAGGCTTTTAGAAGCTTTTCGAATAAGATTATAAAAGGATTTATACTAAACAACGTTCTTAATGTTATTGTCGATTAACTTCCTTAATAACTTTTAAACTTATTGCAAAGTTAAATCTATGTTTATAACGCACTTACTTTGGCTATAATAACTATAAAAGCTTATTTTAACAAGAAGTATTTGCTTTAATTTTTTAACGCTAGCTAGAGAGTTTTTCTTTAATTATATAAGGAATATACTATTTTACAAAATGTTAAATATAAATACAAACTATAATATATTAGCTTGTTTAAGATAAAAAAACGCATTAGCTGCTTTACTTATAAGCTTAACTTCTCTATTTTATAAAAGCTTAAATATAATGTTTTATTTATTAATTACTTTAAGCTATACTTTATAGATTTATTTAAGCAAGATATACTCTTAATTAGCCCTATATAAGTTAAAGATTACAAGAAATAAATACTAGAATTAAGGAAAACGCTTGCTAGGATAGAAAAATATCTTGTTAATTACATAGGCCTTAGGCTAGAATTCCGCGAATAGAAAACACTAGTATAACTAGGCGATTATATATAACACTTTGTTCATGCGTTTTAACGCAATCGCGTCTTTATTAAAAATTTAGCAGGCTATTTTATATTATAGATTATTACTAGCCTACGAGGGCGTAGTTTTTTTATAGGGGGGAGATTGTTAGGAAGGAACTATGCACGGGCCTCCTCAAAGTACTTATAAGTAGTTCTCGGCCTTTCGGCCTTTAGGTATAAACTTAGATAAGAAACAGATAGAGAAACCAATCGATTGCTACAATACCCATTACAGGTGGGCTGTTCGTGCGAGCGGCTGTTGATGAAAGAAAATGTTCATATTTCTGACTTGCATCTTCCACCTCTCCCGCTGCTGCTGGGAATCAATTGAACCGTACTGTGAAACTGGTAGCCCTCGCCAGACAACTCTTCACCTCGGGCAAGAGCAGGAACTCACCGGGGGCGGACCCAGAATTATTACCAAGTACCTACCTGCCTACCTGCTGAGTGAGCAAGCAGGTGAGCGAGCAAGGAAGCCAGCAAGCCAGCAAGCAAGCAAGCAAGCAAGCAAGCAAGCAAGCAAGCAAGCAAGCAAGCAAGCAAGCAACATTTGAAGCTGGCGCGCGCCTGTCCCTTTTGACTTCAGATGATCCGAGCGAGCGACTTCGTTATAAACCCTGTACACCCAATCAATTGATCGCGTGGTCCTCCTGCCTCACGCCTGATAACCATTGATTTATTCATTCTCAATTTCTACAACACCTGCATATACGGAGTAAGACAGCCAAACCACGGCAAGAGGATGACGTCCACCCAACGTTTCGCCGACTACCCCCCGGCCCAGGAGGCGTCGTACATCAGCTACAAGACCGAGGAGGACAACAACCCTGCCCTGCGAGGTATGCCCCTGGCTATCGGGGCTGCAATGTGAGTTGTGTTTGTGTGTTTTTTGTGTTTTTGTGGCAACTTTACTTGGTCACGCAAGCAAAAATTGAGCCGAGACAAGCAAGCCTTGCTTGCCGTTGTTAAATCAAACAGATTGCAATGCAATGTCCGTCACATGCAGTCGAGCTAATGAGATCCGCACAGTGTAACGAGGAGCCAGGCCATCCAGAGATTCCTGTATGGCAATGCTGGCTTCAGCAAGTTGACCAGTATCGATGGTCTCAGCTCGCACCGGTGGAGGTTTGATGTATGATACACCCACCAATGCTCCCTTGCCCTCGTTTCTGCCTGTCTGTCGGGAATAGGAGCAACCGTGTGCTGACCGGAACTGCACAGCCGACGGTCATCCCGCTGGCCGACCCCGGCGCCCCAGCAGGCACACCTACGTTCGAGGATGAACTGCTCCGGCCGCAGGATGCAGGGCGGCCGGGCCGGTGGTCGTCGTTCGCCGACTACCACGCGCTGTACCAGGCCGGCAAGGTGACGCCGCTGCAGGTGGTGGAGGCACTTCTCCCCGTGATCGACCGGACGAGGCGCGACCGGACCGAGTACTCGACGGCGTGGCTGGACATCCACACCGACGAGGTGCTGGCGGCGGCGCGGGCGTCGACGGACCGCTGGGCGGCAGGGAAGCCCCTCAGCGTTCTGGACGGCGTCCCGTTCGGCGTCAAGGCAGACTGCGAGGTCAAGGGCTACGTCAACACGATGGGCATGGCGGTGCGGCCCGAGTACGACTACTTCAACAAGCCCGCCGCCGAGTCCATCTGGCCGGTGCGCAAGCTCGAGGAGCTCGGCGCCATCATGGTCGGCAAGATGAACCAGCACGAGATCGGCATGGACACGACGGGGTGCAACGCCGCCCAGGGCACCCCGACCAACTGGTACAACAAGGCCTACTACCCGGGCGGCTCCTCGTCGGGCGCCGGCTCCTCGCTGGGCGCGGGCCTCGTCCCGCTGTGCATCGGCACCGACGCGGGCGGGTCCATCCGCATCCCGCCCGCCATCGCGGGCCAGTACTCGCTCAAGACATCCCACAGCCGCACCATGGTCATGAACAGCAGTATGTGCATCGTGGGTCCCATGGCGTCCAACGTCGCCGACCTGACCATCGCCTACCGCGTCATCGCCCAGCCCAACCCGGCCGACCCGGTCCAGGGCCTGTTCGCGCCCTCGCGCCCGCCCCCCAAGGGGGAGAAGAAGCTCCTGGGCCTCTGCTACCCCTGGATCGCCCGGGCAACGCCGCAAGTCCGCGAGTACTTCGACCGCGCGCTGGACTACTTCACGACCCGACTTGGCTACGAGACCGTCGACATCGACATCCCTTTTCTCCGCGAGGGCCAGGTCGCCCACGGCGCAACGTGCCTCGCCGAGGCAGCCGACCACGCCAAGGACCGCGTGCCGCCGGGCAACGCAAAGGGCCAGCACTGGATGGACCTCCTCGGCCCCGCGAACCAGATCATGACGGCCGTCGGGTCGCAGACCACGGCCAACGACTACATGAAATTCGCGCAGGTGCGGGCCACCATCATGTCGCACCTGGCCCACCTCTTTGAGCGGCACGGGTCCCGCCTGCTGATCGCCAGCCCCATGATGCCCGACGTCGGGTACGCTGCCACGCCCGGCGACGAGCGGTACGGGTTCACGGATGGGAACCGTGCTCTGCGGAGTATGACGTATGCGTGGCTTGCCAATACGAGCGGGTGTCCTGCTGCTACGGTCCCGGTGGGGTATGCGGATGTTGATAAGGGGTGGGGGAAGTTGCCTGTGGGCATGCTGGCTATGGGGATGTGGGGTGAGGAGGAGAGGTTGTTGGGCTGGGCTGCGGATGGTGAGAGGTATATCCGGGATGTCTACCCGGGCGGGAGGCTGAGGCCTGAGGGGTGGGTTGATGTTATCGGGCTTGCGAGGGATGGGAAAGGGGAGGGGGCTGCGGTTTAGAGCTGGGCGGGTGCCGGGTGCCCAGGTGGGCAAGTCTGGGAGTGGTTTGGCATCTGCTTGGTGTTTGTTGCTTTTCGAAGCTGGCGTGTGAAATTCACAAGACTTGGGTGTATATGGAGTTGGCGATATTGAATCCGAGTAGTACTCTCTTCTGCATTTCAACGTTGCTGGTACAAGGATCTCCCATATTACGGTCCTTGTAGGTAGATCATGTTCTTGGATGTGATACGCGAAGAGAACCTTGGAAGGGCGCTATAAGCCAGAGGCAGAGCTGCGGTGTTCATTCGGTGGCCATGACATCTGGACAACTATTTGGTAACATGGCATCAATGATCTCACCCAGAATTTCCAGGCTCCTTGGGTTGGCACCAAGCCTGGAATGGTGGTGCTGTCAAACATAAAGGCAGGCATTGATTGCAATACTTAAGTAGAGAAATCATCTAGGTAGTTTTGTAACAGCCTTTTATGCCATACACTGTAAGTATCATATGAACGGGTCTCAATCGATTGCAATCTCGGCTTGTAAATACAACTTCAAGTTACATGACATCGTATATACCAATTTCACCAAGAACACCAATCAAGACTGGCCAAAAATGTCTCAGCCAGACTGATGGCGCTCAGATTCGAGTTGTTCTTTCCGAAGCCGAACCTCATCGAGGCTCACGAAAGGCTTACCGCTCAGCACGATCTGTTCCACCTCAGGTATTTGGATTTCGCCGAACATCATGCCCTCAATGTAGGCCTCCCCAACGAGCTTGAACTTGATTCCGCCGGCTTCGGGTCTCAGCAGGAGCGGCACGTTGGCGCCCTTGAGAATGCACACGACGTCCCCGGGCTCCGTGACCTGAGGACCAAGCCCGACGTGGCCGTCCTCCGTCACGACCAGGCGTCGACGGTAACACGCGTTGTAAATTGCCTCATTAAAGTGATCTCCGCGCCCTGGATTACCAGCAAGTTGCAGCGTAAGGTCTGTACGTGGCCGGAACAGCGAGTCCATAAGCAAATTGGAATGCCCAAGCCGCGTTCCGTCACTCCGGCTTTCCCGTGTGGACTTCTCCTGTGCTTGATCTAGGCTCACTTCATTTTCACCATCGGAAAGCATGGCGGGATCGTACATGAAGGCCAAGAGGTCGGCAAAGTGCTGTTCTCTGTCTTGGATGATGTATCCGCGCCAGCCTCTGCCAGCGGTGAGCAGGGTGCTCAGTGCGTAAAGAGCCTCCGTTGGGCCGGTTGTAGATGCTTCGAGGTAATCGAAAGCCTCCACCCAGATAGTGTTAGCTGTTTCTAGTGCAGCCTGTCGCGAGGTGGAGGAAATGTCGAAAATTCGAGAGACAGATTTGACGATGGTTATTCGAGCGCCATGTGTGACGAGTTCGCGCCCTTTCACCTCGGTCTTCAAGCCTGGGTCCAAGCTCATAGACGCAGATGCTTTGAAACAGTACGGATCTTCCTCAATTAAATCGATTACGGTCGCAAAGAACCGATGCCAGCGTGGCACCCACGACGGAACCGTGACTAGCGTGTCGCCAGCCTCTATTCGTTCTAAGACGTCAGCTGTCCACGTAGCAAGGTTCTCGTGCTGGACATCAGACAGCAGTCTGAGGGATTGAGTCTTTTGGACGATGACCGACGCGCATTTAATGTACACCTCTGGTAGTGTCTTGGTATAATTGGGTTCTAAGAACGGGTCACCAGCATCGGGGTCTGAGTCCGTTGTCGGTATTCCCAGGATGCCGTAAATTTTGTCTCGGAAGTCGCTCGCCAGGAATTTCCTGGTGCACCTGAGTATCTCCAGGAATGGAGTATACTGTTGTACTTTGATTCTGTGCGAAAGCCAGTACATTATGACTGTATGATACACGCCTCGTGAGGCATCAGAGTCAGAACGAAGCCGGAGCCACATCGGCGCGTCGTAGACCATCCGCGCGGTGAGTCCAACATGTTTCCAGGACGTGGAGTGCTCCCCGAGCATAATTTTCGCTGATAGCGCCAAGATTGCCTCCTGCAGACACCAAACTCTCGTGAACCATGGTCTGTCGTAAAATCGCCTAAGTGCGGTCCAGGTCTCCCGGTCTTCAGGTGGTGGAAGTGCCTGTTGGCGTTGACTGATCTGGTTGATGACCTCTAACAGAGACTTCCCTCGACAAGGAATGTTATCGTCATCCCCCAACCATATGTCAACCACCGTTGCTTTTTGGTATATTTTCCGCATCAATCGTACTTGATGGTTCTTCTCCTCGTTGTCTGCCTGATTCATGCAGATAGCGTCTGCCCACATGGAGCGATGTTCGGAATGGTGCCGCAACCGCTTCAAAGCCATGTGTAGACTTTTGGGGATTTCAATGTTGTAATCGACTCCTCCCTCGCAGATAATGACCACGGCGTTGTCAGTCTTGCTTCCCCAGGCATATGAGATGGCTTCATAGCTTGGTCGGTCGCTCAACGAGCAGGTATCCAACCGTGCCCGAATGGGAGCGTCTTCCTCTCCAGGAAAGAGATCAAGGATACGGATGTGGTCAGATTCAGCAGCCAGCGGCGGGTACTGATACTCGGATGTGAGCCCTTGTTGAAGCTCCTGCTGCGAATGACTTCCGGCGGACGGGGCCTCCGCTCTTGCTTCGAAGTTGACATTGATCGCCCCGGCCGCGTGAAAGCTTTGAGGGGTGTTCTCAGGGCGTTCTATGATACCGTCGCCCGCACTATTGGTCATGCTGGCCCGTGGTGATTGATCAGATGTGCTGTCTTTGCGGGGCAGCAACAAGGCTCCACGATCATTTCCCGCCATCTGAACAGATTTCCTCGAATGTAAGCTCGATGATGATTAATGATGAATAGTTTCAAGGTTTTTCCCAATAGCTAAAGGACTATTGTTAACTTTTGAACTCTTGTGAGAACCTGGAATGTTGAAACCTTGACGAGAGCGGTGGCGACTTCAGGAGGCATCCAGAACAACATTTTATCCTTATCGCCCAGCCGAAATCAGACTCAGGGCCCGTCGCCACGTCAGCTGCCATGAAAGAGGGGTCAATGTGTAAAAAAGCGTTCAGGTTGGTAGACTAATAAGATGCTATGTGACCCAAGGACTCGAGACGCCACCGGGCATAAATTATAACTTCACTATCAGTTGATCCTTGACCAACCACAGACGTGTATGCGAGGTTAACATGCACTGAGCCACCACCAAAACTGCACTCTTGGCTGAATTCTGACAATTCCACCTTGTTTGGACTACCATGGAATCAGTTGGGGTACTCCTTCAGGTTTCCGACGTTGATAATCTCTCCACACTGCAAGTAGACGCTCTCCCATCCAATCTGACACTCCGCCCTGGACGTATCAATCCAGCCTTCCTCAAACTTGACCACCTTGCGCCCCCAATCCGGATCAGTAAGCATCGCCCTCAGCTGGTCCGGGGTCGCCCAGTAGGAAGACGTGACATCATGTGGGGTCATTTTCCATCCGGGAAGCGACCCCTTCAGGATGTCCAAATCAGCTTGGAAGACGCCCCTCAACGAAGCTGGCGTGACAAACTGTTCGATTCAGGCTTTCAGTATAGATCATTCGACTGATTACCCACAGGAGTCAATACGTACGATGGTATAGTGCTTGATGCCGTGCTTCTGAATTATCTAGATCATCCTTGGAATTTGTTCCTCCTGGTACCACTTGGCAAATGCCTGCTCATCTATACCCTCTGTCCGGCAGTGATGTGCGGAGAATTTGAGCAATTGTACAGGGTGGGCCTGCTGTTCCTATGTTTCTGCCATTTCTGATCTTTGACGTCGCCTCTCTAGCTCCTGCTGTCTTGCTTTTCACTTTTTTTTAGGGGGGTGGGGGTGGTGAGACGGGGCGAGAGTCATTGTTTTTCGAGTTCTGTGTGAGACAGCTATGTTTCTTGCTGAAGTGACAGTGGGAGGAGAAGACTGGGTTTTTATGGGAGTCTGTCGAGACCTTTTCGTTCATGTGCAGATAACCAACAAGCAAGCCCGGCTACAAAGTGGCTGTTGGTTCTAACAGGCTTCCCAGGTGTCATTTGCATTAGTGGTGTTAACACGCCTTTGGCCATGTTGGCTCATTTGAGTGAATAGAGTCTTTGAGTGGTGTCGTTCTTATCTGTATAAATCCCGAAGGCCTATGGCCCTTCACGACCTAGCTAGCATCCATGGATGGTTCGTAGACCCAAACCACACAGATGTCCATACAGCATTTCGGGAGTCAGTCTGAAGGCGAGTGATAAGACAAGGTGGGGGGAGGGGGCACGAGCAGATCATCTATGCGAAGTAGTGCAGAAAGAGGTAGACTGAGGTTCAAAAACCAGTCTCAATCTATCTTCAAAAAAGAAAATTGGAAGATTCCCCGAGGAGCAGCCCTCACTGACCAACATGCAGTGTCACGCAGGCAACCCGGCACGAATCCTCCAGAACTATAGCATTTGACAGGTCTCTGATATCTGAAGATTCCTGAGCAAGCAGGCCATAGGAATTCAGACACGGCACAGGAGCGGATCGTCAAGATGGAGGTCAGTCAATCAGCTTTTAGCTGGCATCTGGTATCTGCCAAAAGTGATCAGGAACTTAAGAATTATATGCCAATGTACGACATTAAGGGCATGACGAATCAAATTAATGGGGTCCAGGACAGCTAACCTTTTGCTCAAGTTTGCTTTATTTATTGTCTCTTCCAAGGTTCCATTGCCTCAAACAGGCGGTGCAATTCCGATTTCACGGGAGGCACAGTCTGCACAACACCAACGTCGGAAGTGGCAGCCATCAATCATGGGCAACCAAGGTGACACACCAGCTCCTGCTCCAAGTACGCAGTATGAGTGTTTCATGCAGCACTCAAGCCACAGTCGGGTTGCAGGAATCCTCGTGAACACCACCATCTCTTTACTTTTCTGCACCGATGTATTCATCTTCTTGCGGCTCGATGGCCGGCGCTCGATACAGCAACGCTGGTATCGGCATATACACGCCAGTGACAGTCTCGTAGTAGCATAGGTACAAATGGTGAAGCTCCTCTCATAAATATATAGGATTATCAGATAGCATGTTTCTTCATTATAAGCAAAAGGGGGTGGGGCGCTTCAGATCGTGGGTTCCTGGGGAAGAATTTGACTGTGCAATATGTCGTGACTGACGTCAAAACATCACAGACAGCTAAATTTATCGAGGTCTCCTATGTCAATGGGTTTTCTGAAGCTTAGAATACTCGCCTCCTACTTAAGTACGGATCTACCTTCCCGTCTAGGCGCTTTCACTATTACCTAGGTATCTATTAGGCGAAGTAGGTATACAAGTAGAGTAAATAGAAAATAAAGCGTAATAGTAGTATATTTATAAGTAATGACTACTAAACTAAGGGATTCTCCTCTCTTTCTCTTACCTTTATCTTCCCTCTCCTTTATAAAGAATAGTCCTTACTCCTTAGCTTTTAAGTAGCTTAAATGTAGTATTAGTTATCTATCTCTTATATCTTAGCTCTTTTTTATCTATTTTCTATAAACCTATTTATAAACTTTTAAATAACTTTTTATTTACTTATAATTAGTATTAATATACTACATTTCTTCTAATTATAATTTAGTATATATTATAACTAATACTTTTCCTTTTAAATATTTATCATTAAAAGCTATATTATTATATTATATAAAAAAGTTAATAATAGAATACTAAAAGATAAATAAACTAGGGAATAATAGCTTAAGTATTATAGCTTATATTATAAAAGTAAAATAAGTAGTATTATAATATAGCTTTTAAGGGTATAAGTATAAATAGTTATTTATTAGTATTATAAAGTATTATATAAATAAATATAGTATTCTTTTAAATAATGTATTATATTTAATAGTATTATAATAGTTTCTTTTAAAAGCTTTTATTTATTATTTAAATATTTAACTTCTTATTTTTCTTTAGCTATTCTATATTTTCTTTTTTTTCTTTAGTAAGTATTTATAG
>MAVT02001736.1:0-10318 GCA_001702395.2 Diaporthe helianthi
TTAATTAATTTCAATTAATATAGTGCTATAATTCAGGTTCTTATAGTTGTAGTCCAAAAAAGTGCGCAACTCGTTAAAGTGCGCAACTCGTTAGTGTTTAACGTTATTATACCTTTTTAATTAGGATTATTAGAGTATTATTAAAGACTTAGGCTATATTAAAAGCTTTAAATATTAAAAAAGTTATCCCTAATAGTATATATATCTCTTAGTTAATAACTAAAATAGTTAAGAAGTATAAAGAGCATACTAAAAAGGGAGTTTTCTAGTAAAGAACTAATTTATACTTTTTTTAAAATAAGTAATTCTATTCTAACAAGAAAGATTTATAGGCCTAATTTTACTAATAGTAAAGTATTAATTGCTAGCCTTTAAATAATTACTTAGATTTAATAAAGAAAAGGAAAATAAGTTATAAATAAAAGCTATTTTTCTAAATCTTTATTATTATTAAACTAAAGTAAAATAACTAAAGAAACTTCTATTTAATTTATAGAGTAAATACTAGTAAAAACTAGAACCTAAGAGTATTAGGTTATTACTCTACTAGATACCGCTAAAGGTATATCTAATACTATAGAAAAAAAGAGGGGGAAAAGGTTAAATAGTAGCTTAGAGCTAAGAGATAGATTTTATACGCTCTAATTAAAGAGGATATATACAGTATAAGGTAAAAAAAGAGTTTAATTATTATCTCCTAAAAGGCTTAAAAATCTATATAGTAGTATAACTATTTATATAACCTATTTATAGTGGGTTTTCCCTACGCCTTAGAACAATATCTATATATTTATATATCTATATATCTATATATTTATATATCTATATATCTATATATCGTTGTATATTTACAACTCTAATATTTACGTAGGATGTTTTTAAAATCCTCGATGTAAATATATAAGTTAGGGAATACTAAAACCCTAAGCCACTTAAAACTAAAGTCTAAGAACTAATTAAATAGCGTAGTAAATACTAAGTTAGAGTTATATATTATAACTAAGAATCTAACTAACTAGACCCTTCTAATCTAGATATACTATGTATAAGGATACTAGGATATTATATACTATAGCTCTAATATTAAAGAATATTAGTATACTAGTATACCCTTAGTATTTTCTAGTATAAATTTCTCTTTTTTATAATAATTTCATTAATTATTATAAAAGTATATACATTTTAAAAATATGAAATAACATTAAAGTAGAAGTTATACGTATTGAGATCTTTTAAAACCTTAAACTTAGACCTAAGAGTTCTTAAGATATTATAGTACTTACTAAGTAGGTACTATAATATAAGAGTTAAAAAAGGCTTTAGTTTTAAGATACTAAAATCTTAAATACTTTTAAAAGACCTTCTAGCTATATAAAATTTAAGAAAGCTATAGTAATAAAGGTATAATATAGTTAAATTAAATTAAAATGGATAGAAAAATATAATTCTAAATCTTTTATTCTTATACTTTAAAGGGATTATTACAAGTAAAATTATATATAAGGGTAAAAAATAAAAGAAAATTAAACAATATTAACTATTATTATTAGCATACTATTTTATATAATAATCTATAATATAAGTAGGTTATAGCTAAGGCTATATATATATAATGAAAATATAAGTAAATATAAGTAAAAGTTAAAGAAGTAAATACTAGTTAAAACATTATATATTTAAAGTTTTATTAAAATTCTATTATTAGTATAATAAGTGTAAACTTATTATATTATATTTTGAATAGTAGGATAAGTATAGGGTAGGCTAGTAGGTATATTGAAACTAGTAGTGTATGTAAGTAGAAACTTTTGCTAGATGGTAAACTAGAAATTAATGGGCTGGTAGATGTTTGTCTCAAGGATGTGACCTTAGTCCGAGCGGGGTCTTGGGAGGGAACACCGCAACGTAGTCGCACGTTTTCCATGAAAGAAGACCCTGAACACGCGTACCAAATCTCAGGACCTCATTACGGCGGCGAATAACGCACCCAAAGACGGGCAAAGTTCACCAGCATGTCTCAAGAGCAGGCGACCTCGGGGGCCGACGCCTCCTCCACGTCGTCGCAGTCAGCACAGCCTGCACAGGCGCGCCAAACCCTCTTCGACCAGGGACTCGCCATACGCGGCGAGGTCACGGGCGCCCAGCATGTTCAAAGATCATGGACCAACGCGTCCGAGTTCTCCCGGCCGATGCAGGAGCTGGCCACACAGGCTGGCTGGGGCCTCGTCTGGGGGCGCCCGGGGCTCGACCGGCGGACGCGATCCCTGCTAAACGTGGCTATGCTCGTCGCGCTGGGCAGGGACACTGAGCTCGCAGTGCATGTGAAAGGGGCGATCAAGAACGGGGCTACCGAGCTGGAGATTCAGGAGGCCATCATGCAAGCCTCAATCTACGCTGGGCTGCCGGCGGGTTTGGCAGGGACTCGAGTCGCCGACAAGGCGCTGCAGGAGTTGAGGGACGAGAAGGAGACGTAGAAGAATTCTTGAGAACCACACGAAAGCATATCTCGAGACATCCGAAATACAATTGTCTCTTCTACAGAGTGTTGACCTCATGGTGGCTCTCGGGTTGATGGGTCACACACTGAGCAGCTCTTGGCCGCTGTCATATTTGCTACCTAGGTATATCATCTTGGTCAACAATCTTAACTGACTGGAGGTCAATGCAGACCAGATACGATCTGGTCCTGATCTGGGCTTTACAGTCTCACTCGGATGTTCTGTTTGATATGGGCAAATAAGCAGTGCTCAAATACAGCTTCAAGCAAAGGTCCACCTGGTGGGCGCAGACGTCAACTAACCCATTTTCGTCCCATTGCTGTACTGAATAAACCTGGTGGACATTGATGAAGGCTTGCCTCGAAACTCAAAGTCTCCGGGCTGGACCCATCCCGTGGTGAGGCTCTGGTATGTGAACGGGCCCTCCTCCGAGAGGAGGCAGGGGTTGAGACAAAGCTGGATGTTTCAAATGTTATCATGGCCTTGGGTGACTACTTCTAGACGAACTTCCGGCTTTAGATTCAAACAGGCAGGCGATTCGAGGAGGACACTGTGAGAGGGGTGAGGTGTCTCTTGCAACGCTCCTTGAAAGCACCTGTTTCAGATGAGGCATATGAGGGCTAAGGTCCCTGGAATAATCATGTTGCTCAGGTAATTACTTATGTATGCATTGTGCTTCATCCTGGTATCCCGCTCCCCCACCCACACGCATACCTAGGTACATTGTGTTGGCAACAGCAGTGGACGTTTGAAACATTCCAGTCCAGGCCCCTCCTTACCATTCATTCTCTCACAGACTACAAGCATTGGGAGTAGTAAGCATTCGAAACGGTACAAGTATACGGTGCTGCGCAGACTGTGGGACCAGTCCAACCAAGACCACCGCACTGGCCCCAGAGTGCCGCAATGTTGGTACCGGTGGCTGAAGCGGACGAGACCGTGGTGGTCGTAGACACTCTGGTGGTGCTGCTTGATAGTGTGGTGGCCGAGGACGTTGGCACGGGTGTCCCCGCCGCTGCTGCCAGCAGCTTCTGCACATTGTCATACGCAGGTTTCGTGGTCAAGTTTGACCAATACAGGCAGGCATCGCCCTGCCCAGAGAAAGTGCTGGGTATCCCTAATGTGTGTATTAGCCACGTCTTCTGCAAACGCCAGAGTGATTCTTGTATTCTGGACGGGGTCCCGTGGTGGCCTGTACTGACAAGAATATTTGTCATCAAAATCCCATACTGTTATTCCGACGCACTTGCTGACGGCCAGACAGGCGCTAACAACAGAGCCATAGTCTTTTGCCTGCTGTGCGAGGCCCGACGCTGTGGAAGGAAGGCTTGAAAAGCGGACATCAACCTCGGTGTATGCTACCTCGAGGCCGAGGGCGACGTAGGTGTTGAGCTGGCTGGTGAGAGCGGATGTGCTGGGGGTAGAGCCCACGATGAAGTGGCCCTGCAGGCCGACTCCGTCTATCTTGGCTCCAGCGGCCTGGATGGTCTTGATCAAGTTGACAGCGGCCGTTGATTTCGCTCCGGAGGATTCAATGTTGTAGTCATTGTCTGTTCAACGAGAATCAGTATCCTGTCAGACTTTGTGATAGAAGAGTCAAGATCGAGCGATCTGTCTGGGTGAGCATCCTCCAGACCATCTTGGGCCGCAAGGATAATACCAGCTCGAGCACTGAGTTGACCGCAAAGGTCGATCAGGGAGGATGTCATCCAAAACAAAATAGAACACAGCAGGCACTGACAATAGAGCTTTGCGTCCGGATCCGCAGCGGCAGCAGCAGCAAAGGCTACCTGGAGATACGAAGTGCCCATGGTGTTATAAAACACACTAGTCCTCCAGGTACCGTCATCGTTAAGGGCCTCGTTCACAACATCCCAGGCATAGCATTTGCCCTTGTAGTGGCCCACCTCACTGGCAATATGAGCTTGAATGGCGGCCGTGAGAGTGCTGTTTGTCCAAGTGGCCGAAGAGACCCAGCTCGGTAGCTGATTGTGCCAGATCAGTGTATGGCACCGCATTATTTGCCCGTTTGAGGCCGCGAAGTTCGTGATGACATCGCCCTGCGTGTAGCTGTACGAGTTCTGTGTTGGTTCTGTATCTGTATACGTGTTAGGCGATGAATTTATAAAGCCTAGGTACCCCGGGGAAGCATGAGCACCAACATTGCCATTTTTGAGTGTTGCCTGGCGTTATCTGGCCAAACTCGTTTTTGTTGGACCTAGACAATTCAACGGCTTAGCTGGATGTTGCTGCACTCATGAATCATTCTTGGTCGGCTCGTAGACCTTACAAGATGGCGGCGTATGCAGAGTCAGAGAGCTCGGAGTTATCAGTTGCTGAACCAAAATACAATTTGCCAGCTGCTTGGGCCAGCTGGTTGAGGTTTGCTTGCACTGCCGGTATGGCCAGGACCGCGAGCGCAATAGAAGCTCCTTGCAGATACATCACGGCAACGAATGCTACACTTATTTAAGTGTAGGACATGTGAGCACTTGAGGAATATCTGATACACTATCAACGTTCCTCGAGCGTTGTCTGGGACACCGGGATACTAGTAGTTATACATGTTCGCGTTAGGTCGAGCCCTCGTCAGCCCACTACGCACAGGCCTGGGTCAGGTAGCATACTTTCGGAGAAGGGATCGTGAGTTCCGGACCCTCAATGTTCTATACCTGATTCTGCCCGGAAAGGAGCAATAGCCCCATTACCTAGGTACTTAAGTAGCTGTTAGCGAGGAGGTGTCCAGGATTGGGGTTGCAGAGGACCGCGCACGCCAATTTCTCCACCAACCAAGCGGTCCAAGCCGGTTGGGGAACGGAAGTTCCACGTCCATGGGATGATTTTTTTGGGCAGCACAGGCTGTTCGCGGGGCTGGGGCTCCGCCTGCGGGCATGCGGATGATTTCTAGGTACCTACGTGTAGATACATGTGCCTAGGTACGCTGACAAAATGTCCGCTCACGTCAAGGCTGTATGTAATAGTGTCGTTGGCAGGAGCAACCAACCCATACCTACCTTACCTAGATTACTATAAGTAGGTCCTTCTCGTTTAGGGACCTTTAGCTAGAGAATTCAACCCAACCAACAACAACACCATAAAACCTATCTCTACAACGTACTACGTTTAAAACCTACCAACACTAATTAGTAGTCGCTAGGACCATAGATAGTTAGGTGGAAGAGACAAATTAACGAAGATTTCCCTTAACAATATCCTCCTCGTCAACAAGTGCTATACAGTAGTTTGTTGCTATCTAGGCCTCTCTAACATAAACCCCTGGGTAACCCACTGCGAAGATTAGTTACAAAGTGCGGCTTTCCCTGCGCTTGCATATCCGCTGCCACCTAACCAATATGCGTTATTTACGCATAATCTAGAATACTACATTAGAACCAACAAGTATTTTTTTGCACTAAAAAAAGCTTCCCTATTCCCTATAAAGCCTTGTATCTTTGTTTGTTAATAACGCTTGTAGTGAGAAAGCGCTATGCGGCAACGTTACAAGCTAAAGTGCGTTATAAGCTAAAGTGCGTTGCAAACTAAAGTAAGTTATAGGACTATGCTTTCTTAACTTAGCTAGAACAAGAAAGTACTAAATGTATAAATAAAATTCTTAAAACTTTTTTCCCCAACGATACTAACTTTTTCCTTTGTTACATTTTCCTATCTTGTATACATTTATTTTACGCATTTATCTCTTACTTTGTTATTCTACTTAACCACTTATTTCGCGGTATATAGCTATTGCACGCAACTATCGTATGCTATTAGCATTATAGCTTCCTTAAGTAGCTAAGCCGCTGTAAAAAACAACGGTATAGTCCTTGTAAAAGGATATAAGATAAGCAAGCTACTAACGGTATACTTAACACTTAATTTAGCCTACTATAAATACGTATAAGCTAGATTATAGTTTACTCCGCCGAAGTAGGTAGCTACAATAAAGCACCTTATTATAGCTTTTGCAAGCTTGCTAGTAAGCTACAACTAATAAAGCCTTTATAATAATAATCTTTTTTATACCTATTGAAAAAACTTTTTGTTATAAATAGAAAATATATTTGTAAAACTACTAATAGTATATTAAAGAGCGCTAAAAATCTTTTTGCAAACAAAAGGTGTATATATAGGGCGCAATAACTAACCTATTGCCCTATAGCTATATGCTTTTGCATAATTAAAAGAAAAACTGCCGTGGGTAAACTTTAAGCTTTGCAACGTCCCTTTAGCACTAGAATCTTTGATAAATAAAGCTCGCATAAAACTACTAGAGAAAAGCCTACTACTAGTAGAAGCTTAAGCATTAGTAAATCTATAGCTTTAAAACCTGGTTGTATATTAAGCAACTAAGCTAATTAGACACGCAAAAGTATAAAGTTTAGGGCTTTAATTGTTGTAATAACTTAGGTTATAATAAGATTTGCAACTATTGCCCCTTGTAGTTTAACTACTATTCTTAGGCTACAAAGGAGGCTTGCAGCTACCTTAAGGAAGCTTAGGCTATAAAGGAGGCTTGTAGCTACTTTAAGGAAACGCTGCGTTAATATATAAATAGAAACTAAATCTATTTGTACAATTGCCGTTGAGTATACTATAGCTAACTATAGAAATAAGAGTAGTTTTTAAAGTAGTTCCCGAAGTAGTTCTTACACTATTTAATTAATAGAAATAAACTTTATACTAAAAGTATACTCTATACCTAGTACTACTCTAATTATAGGATTTATAATTGCTGCTAATGGCAATAACTAAGTATAATTTTTACAAAATACTTCCCTTTTAGTATATGCTAAACGAGAGATTAAAATTAGCAAAGTTTATATAGTTTGTAAAAACTTTTAAATCTTTCCAAAAATACTCTAGAGATTTATATAACCTATTGGATAACAAGATAAAGATATTCTTTAACATTTACTATTATGCCGAAATCCAATTAAGTTAATTCTATATAGTTTTTCCACAAATACTAAAAGAGAAAGCGAAAACTTACTACTTTTACTTTATAAATTAAGCTAATACATTTGCAATAGTATACCTTAAAATTAAAATATATTTTAATATAAACTTAAACTATTAGCATTACTATATAGATTAAACAACTACAATGTTTACATAAATAAAAGCTTAAAACCTAAATAAAAACCTTTATAAGGTTTTGCGAATTATACTTAATAAACTTTAGCTATATTAGCAAGCATTAGGCCTTAACTATACTAAAGAAGATAACCTATAAATAATGATTATTAAGGTATACAAAGGTATACTAAAACTTAAAATAGCATTGTTTAAACTCGCTTAACTATATAAAAAGTTATTTTTAAACCTAAAATCCGCAGTGGAAATAAAGCTTAGCTATATAAGCGGGATAAATATAATAAATAATGCTTAAGATTAATTCTATGTTAATTGAAAGTATAGTAGTTAGTTTCGGGGCAAATAGAAACAACTATTGCAAGGTTTTTATTAGGGGAACTAAGGATTTGGATATAGCTAGGGAATATTTAAAAAACGTAGAGAATTTGCTAAAGAACGCCTATAAAAGAAAAAGTGTTTTATTTATAAAAAGGAAAGCTATTAGTTAATAAGACATTTAACAAATAAAAGACAAAATGCAAAAATAAACTTTATAGCGCAATATAAATACAATAGTTGCGAGAGAAATAACTTTAAATACTTTTTTTTAAACTTGAAAGGCTATAAAATAAAAAAAGATAAATACTATAACTATTATAAAGGTGAAAATAAAGACAATAACTATAACGCCGAAATATAGATTTGTAAAGCAAATATTAACTTTTTTGCAAATAAAGCTTTTATATATAAGTTAACTAGCTTTAATATATTTACGGATATAACGGCTATATTAGCAAGCTAATTTATTCTAGAGGATAAATACTCTAAAACCTAGT
The DNA here is from genome assembly GCA_001702395.2 of Diaporthe helianthi. Taxonomy (NCBI): domain Eukaryota; kingdom Fungi; phylum Ascomycota; class Sordariomycetes; order Diaporthales; family Diaporthaceae; genus Diaporthe; species Diaporthe helianthi. The sequence continues at coordinate 8,408 of MAVT02001736.1, forward strand.
TCTAGGGGATACTACTAGATACAAAAGCGTTAATAGTTTTAACTACAAGCTACAAACAATTCTTTATACTTTAGCGAGAATAGCTAGAATATAAACTTAATACAATAACTATAGAAGTAGCCAAAATTAAATTTAAAAGCAGCGTAGTCCTTAAATCAATAGGCACTATAGATATAAAAACCCCAATAAAATTAGTTACCTTTTACATAATAATAACGCAAATACCTTTCCTACTTTACTTAGCTAATATAAATAAACTTAAAGTTTACTATAATAATATTACTAACAAATTTACTTGCTAAAATAGTACAATTACTATATTGGTTTTTCAAAAGTAGGGGCACTTATAGTTTTTCTTAGGGAAAATAGCGAACGCTATTTATTTTTTTTTAAGGTTAAGCTAAAACGACTATATTACTAGTTTAGACATCTAGCGATAAATTAGCTATACTAGATGCTAAAAAAGGCTAAATACAAGGATATAAATAAAGAAACCTTAGCAAAAATTAAGAAATTCTACTACTAATGCTAAATAAACAAACTAGCGCTAAAATAGTTTAAATTTATGCTTTGCAACAACTATAAGTTTAACTATAAAATACTTGTAAATGTAATATACTTAAACAAATACCTAGTACTATATGTAGTAGATTAAGCAACAAGCTTCTAGAGAGCTAAGTTTTTTAAAAACATAACGGTAAAATATATATAGCAAATACTGCGAGCCCTATAGATTAATACTTACTAAGAGCTACTAGACGTCGTTGTATATAATGCAAGTATAAACTTTACATTAGCAAAGTTTTGCGCTAAAGTATAAATAATAGGCATTTTATATAAATAAGTTCTAGTAGAGGTACACTAGTTTATTGGCAAAGTAAAAAGGTATTATTATCCTCTCTGCAAAGCCTACAATACGCTATACGCAAACTTCTACGGCGAGACAAACAATAAGGCCATTTTGCAAATAGCTATTAAAGTAGTAAACAATACTACTAAGCTTAATAAGCTAGTGCTTATATTGCTTATTTTTAGTATATACTTGCAAGTATTACAAGAGTTACCCCTATTATAGCTTATATAAAAAAGGGCTAAAGTAGTTAGCAAGGCTATAAAAATGCTAAAAACAACTATAGCTAAGAAGCAAGTTTAAAATATACTAAATATTAAAAACAAACTTATTATAAATATAAACTTTTCGCTATAATGCAATATTCGCATATAGCGCAAAAAAAAGGGTTAAATAAGCTTATATAAAGTTATTTTTGTAAACTGGTATAACGTTACGCTAAACTTGCTAAGTAAACTAATAACGTTTAAATCTATAGTTGTAAAACCATATTATAAGGACAAGCACAAGGAAAAATAGCCATTGCAACTAGAAGAAACCGCCGCTAGTTAAAACGCTCTAGAGCAAGGTGCTACTAGTTAGTAAAACCAAAAAGCTAAATAACTATTATCTTTAAAAATAAAGAACTACATTACAATAGCCTATATAACTAAACGAGAAAATAACAACTACAACTTGGCTATTAAGCTAAGGTAAGACAGCGCAATTACAACGCTAAGCCTTTCCTTCGAAAAGTTAAATAAGATAGAAATTAATAACTTAATTAGCCAAAAAGTATTTAAGTTTTAAAAGTATTTTAAAAAAAAAGCATAGCAACTATTATCTATTTAAGTTATATATTATATAAAAAGTAAAAAAAAAAGTAGCTAAACTATATAAAAAATCTTAGTTAATTATACAAGGTTATAATAACTAGAGTAAGGAATTTATACTTATATAAAACCCAACAATTTAGCAAATAAGCTAGCAAACAATCTTTGCAATTACTCTATTGCTAGTATAATTCTAGAAAATAATTTTAGCACTACAAGATATTACTTAAGTATATCCTTAATTAAAGA
>MAVT02001737.1:0-10318 GCA_001702395.2 Diaporthe helianthi
TCATTATCAACGTCTAACGGTCTTGCTTCAGCACAAGCGCCAGGTCCGGCTTTGTCTGACCTCAACCCAGCCCATCATGGCCCTGACCCCGGTGGGAGCCCGAGCCCGAGCCACCCTCTCTCTTACTCTCACTCTCACTCTCACTCCCACTCCCACTCCTACTCCCACTCCCACTCCTACTCCCACTCCCACTCCCACTCACACTGTCTGCGCCCCAGCCATGACGCCTTCAAGCGTTGGGTGACCGGCGTCACTACTCATGACGACTCCAAGGATGTCTTCCCTCTCTCATACATGTACCACGAGATGCTCTGGACCGGATCCACCGTGCGCAAGCGTTGGCGCATCATCAGCGGGAACCGACTCTGGCGCGCCGATGTCCCCGTCGTCGACCTGGCTTCTGGCGCACCCCTCGAGGTTGCCACTGGTGGCTCCCGCGCAAGCCAGACCACCAAGAAGAGCCCTGGTACCCTTGGCGCAAGCCCAGAGTCTGTCGCCCACGACCAGGTCTCAGACCAGCCAAAAGTGGTGTCTTCTTCGTCACCATCCGGACCCCTTGCCTCCTCTGACCCCGTCTTCTACCCGAGGACATCCAACACCGGCTCAGTACTGACCGGGTGCTCACACAAGAACATAGCCATTGACTTCACCACCTTGCCCGAGAGGGCTACTATTGACTGGACCGTGCCCAACCCCGAGGGCCAGATATCCGAGCACCTTCAGTATGTGCGCGCCGTCGACTGGGGTTCCACCGCCCTCGGCCCGATGGAGTCTTGGTCGGCAGAGTTCCGTCAGATCGCCAACCTCGTCATGACCAACCCCCACCCCTCCGCCCTGTTCTGGGGCAGCAAGCTGACCGTCATCTACAACGAGGCCTACGCCAACGAGGTTGCCGGTAACAAACACGTATGTTCCATGTCATCTGCTGTTTGCTGATGATCAATGATACCCATCTCTGACTCAAAAGCAGCCCACCCTCATGGGGACCGAGTTTGCCGACTTCTTCGCTGAGATCTGGGACTACTGCGGCCCTCTGTTCGAGGAGAGTGGCCGCACTGGCATCAGTATTCGCAAGGACAACGACCCACTCTCCATCTACCGCCATGGGATGCTGGAGGAGACGTACTACTCGTGGACCTACGTCCCCATCTACTCATCTTCCAACCGAGAGCTCCTTGGCTTCTACAATGGGCCTTTCCAGACCACCGCCCTTGTTCTGAACCATCGCCGCATGCAGACGGTAAATCGGATCGGCGAACGGGCCGGATACGCAAAGAGCATCAAGCAGTTCTGGAAGCTTGTGCTCGAGGGGCTCGAGGACAACCCGTGGGACGTACCCTTCGCCCTGCTCTACTCGGTCGGCGACGATAATGACGATGAGCACTCCTCTACCGCCTCCGAGATGTCGATATCTCTCAAGTCGTGCCATTTCGAAGGGGCTCTGGGCGTTCCTGACGGACACATCGCCGCACCACAGCAGCTCGATCTGAGACGCAGTCTAGAAGGCTTCGTACCGTCGTTCCGGGAGGCCATGAGGACCAGGGAGCCCACTCTCCTGCGTGTCAGGGACGGTACATTACCGGAAGCCCTGCTCGAGGGCATCGAGTGGCGGGGGTTCGGGGACCCTTGCAAAGAAGCCATCATCTTCCCAGTGCGCCCCACAAACACAGATAATGTCCTCGCATTCCTCGTCCTAGGCGTCAACCCGCGCCGGCCGTACGACCACGAGTACCAGTCCTTCGCCTCCATGTTCAACCGACAGCTTGCGACCTCTCTGGCCTCGACGATCCTGTTTGAGGAGGAGACCCGCCGCAGCAGGGACGCCTTCGAGGCGGCGCAGCTGGAAAGGGCGAGGCTGACGCAGCAGCTGGACCTCCAGGCCAATAGGCTGCGTCGCATGACAGAGTTATCGCCTCTTGGCATGTTCCTGATATCTCCAGAGGGCGTGCTGCGAGAGGCAAATGACCGATTCTTTGAGATGACAGGCCACACCAGAGATTCGCAGTATGAAATGTCTTGGATGGACTTCATCATGCCCAGTAGCACGCGGACGATGGACGATGGCTGGCACCGGCTCGTGAATGAACACCGCCCGTGGTCGGGCGAGCTGCAGTTGAAGATCCGCAAGGCGAAACCTCTGAACCTCCACGGCGAGGCCGTCGACTACTGGTGTATGTTTTCTGCCCAGCCCGAGATAACGCCAGACGGGTCCCTCCGGTCCGTCATGGGGTCCATTACCGACATATCCCACATGAAGTGGGCACAAGGGCTGCAGGAACACCAGCTGCGAGAGGCCGAGGAGACGCGCAGGCAGCAGAACGAGTTCATCGACATCACCTCGCACGAAATGCGGAACCCGCTCAGCGCCATATTACAGTGCGCCGACGATATCACCGCCGCGCTGACTGACTGTCGGAAGAGGTCGATCAACATGACAAACGACACCCTCGAGGCCTGTTTGGACTCGGCGCAAACCATCTCCTTGTGCGTCCAGCACCAGAAATCCATCGTGGACGACATCCTCACCATCTCGAAGCTCGACTCCAACCTCCTGCTCATCACGCCGGTGGTCACCCAGCCGAAGCAGATCGTGAACCGCGCTGTCAAGATGTTTGAGTCCGAGCTACAGGCGAAAGACATCAAGGCAAAGCTTGAGACCACCCCATCATATACCGACCTCAATGTCGACTGGGTCATGGTCGATCCGAGCCGGGTGCTGCAGATCCTGATCAACCTCCTGACCAACGCAATCAAGTTCACAGCCCCATCCAGGACCCGGCTCCTGACCGTTGCCGTTGGCGCTTCCCTGGAGCCACCGGCCTTGGAACACATACCCGGCTTCCAATACGTCCCCATCAGTACTAGAGTCCCCGTCGCAGCGTCCGAGGACTGGGGCAGGGGCGAGCTGCTCTACATCAGGTTCAAGGTGCAGGATACGGGCTGCGGCCTGACCGCGGAAGAGAAACAAATGCTCTTCCAGCGGTTCAAGCAGGCCTCGCCCAGGACGCACGCGCAGTACGGAGGCAGCGGCCTAGGCCTCTTCATCTCGAAGCGGCTGTCCGAGCTCCATGGTGGGCAGATCGGCGTCTCATCCAGCGCCGGGTCCGGAAGTCTCTTCAGCTTCTACGTCCAGGCGAGGAGGGCGGAGCCGCCCAGCGAGGAGCTGGATCAAAGGCTGCCCATCGAGCGCCACATGGGCGGCGACGCCACACTGCGCCACCAGCTCACGCCCCAGCGCCAGGACCTGGCCTCCGCCGGCGGGCCGGCTGCCAGCCTGGTGGCGACCAAGGCGAAGAGGACCATAGACCCCAAGACGGTCCATATCCTCGTGGTCGAGGACAACCTGATCAACCAGCGCGTGCTGGCCAACCAGCTCAAGAAGATCGGGTGCACGGTGAATCTTGCCAACGACGGCATCGAGGCGCTCGAGTTCCTCGAGAAGACGCGGCTGTACAGGTCGAAGTCTGGAACGAGCAGTACGCCTTTGGATGTGGTATTGATGGATTTGGAGATGCCGCGTATGGATGGTAAGAGATGCACCAACCAACCAACCATCCATCCCTTCACCGTGGTAAACTGTGCTACTTGTGTCATCTATAAAAATCAACACCAGCTGACTTTTTTGGGGGTTTCCCATTGGAAACAAACAGGTCTCACGTGCGTGAGGGAGATCCGCAAGATGGAAAAACAGGGCGAGATCGTCAAGCACGTGCCCGTCATCGCCGTCACGGCCAACGTGCGCGACCAGCAGGTGGCCACCGCCATCGACAGCGGCATGGACGATGTCCTCTCCAAGCCCTTCCGGATCCCCGACCTGCTCAAGAAGGTCGAGGTGCTCTTGCTGGCTGAGACGGCCCAGGCTGAGGTACATATCCCTTGACAACGGGGGGTGGATATCAAGTGTGCGTGCGCTCAGGTATTTGGCCGCCTTCTTGGGCTGTGTTGCCGGTCGGATGGGGTGCGCGATTTTTGTGGAAGTGTGTGTGTGTGTGTGTGTGTGTGTGTGTGTGTGTGTGTGTGTGTCTCTTTTGCATCAACACGAGCGACTTTCGGAGCTTATAGACATTGAGCGTTGCGATGGGAACATTACTTGGTCGCATTGATATAGATCCGGGAACCTTGGAAAGGGGTAGAAACTAACCAACGTGAGGTTGGAATATTGGGATAGAAATGGTTTTCTTTTAGCTAATTAGTGCTATGATATATCAATACCCATTTGATTATTTACCATCACGAACATAAGGTTCTGTTGCTCCTGATCACTGATAGTTAGGATGCATGCGCGTGGCAATTCCGTACTTCATCAATTAAAACGGATACCTATTCTAGCAATAGGCGGTTGCTCTAAACTACTCTAAACTATAGTTAAGCGGTAGTTAAATAGTAGTTATATCGCTCCTTTACTTTAAATAGTAATATTTCTGCTCCCCTACTTAAGTAGAACCTTTACCGCTTAAGATAATAAACTATGATAAGAATAAACTATTTATTAATTTTAAACTATAATAAACTATTTAAATAAGAAGGAATAATCCTTAAACTAACGTAAATAGTTAGTAAACCTAGCGAATAGTTACCCTTTTATGTAGAAATATAACCGCTCCTAGAAACTAGTTTACGGCGGTATAGATCGCCCTATAAAGATATACCTCTTAGAGTAACTACGCGTTATTCTTTTAACTCTTCTTTCTTATTACTATTAGTATTATTATTCTTAAAAGCTCTTTTCGTACCGGTTTAACCCTTTACTACTACCACCCTAGGGTGTGTAAACCTATAGGAAGGCGCCGTATATAACTTGGGATATATAGGGTACGGAATAAGAACGAAAATAGTTAAATTCAGCAGCAAGGCATATTGTGAGGCTGGTGCCTATTCCTTATAGGGGCATCACTGCTGACGGCAACGCCCTTGACCTAGCTGGGCCACTTATCCCGTTCCGCCTCCGTGAATTCAACGGGAACTCCTGGAGTACCAGGCTTACTCGAACTCGACTCGTGCGCTCAGTGCTTCCTTTGGGGAACTGGCCACCTAATAATAGGTCGATGGCGTTGTTCTTGCTGGGAAGCTTGACGCCCTTCTTCTATGGTAGGGCAACTACTACAAGGTTGTCAGGCTTGTCGCAGGCCAGACGCATGCAGTGGATTTCCACCTGCTGACAAGCACCCATGACTTAGTAGATAGATTTACTACAATGCAGCCATGGATTTAGTTGTAGTGTATTTGAAAACTCCACCAACTCGCAACTCGTATCAAAGTTGTAACCCGACATAGGTACCCTAGGGTACCTAGGGTAGGTAAAAAATGGTCGTACCGTTCAGCGACCATCGGGATTACAAAGCGTGTTATAACCAGTATTTGTAAGTCGAGCTGATTCGAGTTGTTCTTCCCCTCTACTAGCACAGAGAGAGCATCACGGACAGACATTTTTAATGTTGGTCAAGTCTTTGAATATTTACCCCTGTATGAAGGGACTGTCCGCCTTCGGGTTGTACCCGGATGAAGAACGAAACCTCCTTAATATCGACGAGTTAATACTAGAAATACATCTGAACTAACTAATCCATGTTATAGTCCTCTCGCTCCGCTTAACAAAACGGTGGTCTCTGAAGCAGTCTCCAGTTGGGGATCAGCCACGGTTGAAAAGGATGGAGGTCACGCCTCTGTGTAAACAAGGTTGAAAGTGAGCGACTCGGCACGGTCAAAGTCGTCTAGATTGTTCTCGTCACCAAAGATGTGAAGTGCTTGGGCGACAATCTTATAATAGCCCTCGGGAGCATAAGTGTCATCGTTCAGCTGGCCGTCCCACGCAACGCTTCCACGATCGCGGGACTGCCACAGCTGTGGAGCGGCACGGATCTGGCCAATCGTCGTGATACCGCCCAGAACTTCGGTGGCGTTCTCAGCCACAGATGGCGTCAGGGGCACTACCCAGAGGCGAAGCGATGGGGAGCCAAAGGCCAGTTGGAAGCCCACTGCGGCTATGGTGACGTTGGTGCCGTTGGCGGTCCTCGGCGGTGGGAGGACGAAAGTGTGATTGTCCGGGACAGGGACGGCGGTGGCGGAATCGGCATCGGTTGTTGTCATCCATACCGAGTCGGTAGTAGAGTCGACCATGACGGTTTGGTTGCGGAGACTTCCCAAGATGCCCTGGTAGGGCAAGGTGAAGGATGAGCCGTCAGACGCATTGAGCGCGACATAGCCGGACCAGACTGGGAGGCGAGCTGCGTCGAGGTTTGGGGGCTGAGCTTTGACTTGGATTGTTGCATCGCCACCTGCCGGGATGGTTACCTTGGACTCGCTAAAGATGAGCTCAGCGTATTCAGTCACCAAATCGTTAGGAAAGTCCATGGGATAAGGCGATGCGTCCGGCCCGGCCGAGAAGGTGTAGGCCGTGGCGGCACCAATATTGCTGAGCTCGTAGGTCACGGCCTCTGTGCCCAGATTCTTGATGGAAAAGCTTTGATCGGCATAGTTGTCGGTGTCGTTGAATGAGAGACTAGAAACGCTGAGGAGAATAGTGGCATATGCCGCATCGAAGGCCTGGACTAGACCGGCACCCTGCTGAGCCACTGGGGCAAGGTATGGTTGGGCGCCGGACCCAGTATTCCACCTCGCAGGAGCTGCAGTTGCGGAGAGCAGACTCTCCAAGGTGGCGGGATCAAAGGTACCACGGACCTGGCCGATGAGAGCCATGATGGCAGCAACGAGAGGCGTTGAAAGACTGGTTCCCGAGCTGACGTCGTATGTACCAAATGACACAGGAATGAGCTCCAAAATGTTGGCACCTGGTGCACCAAACTGAGGCTTCGAGGTGCCGTCATAGTTTGGACCCCAGGACGTGAAATTCCATGGATGTCCCCCCTATTTCAGGTCAGCCAACCAACTTCCCAAAATACCTAGATACTCCAAAAAGGGCCTGAAATTTATATCTTACCGCTGGATTAGGGAAATCTACCACGGTGCGGGAGGCTCGGTCGGGATTTGTCATGCTGACGATGACTTCAGAGCCTGCCCGCAGAGCTTCAACCCACGCAGTTCCAAACTCGCCCGTGGCAAGACTGGCGCCAACAATAGCCGGGCTTCCGTCACCGAGTGTGATGGAGGGGATGTTGATTATGCCCGGACTTTGGTTGTACAACATCATAAACTTGGCTCCAGCCGCGGCGGCATTGTCTGCCTTCTGGGAAAAGTCACACTCACCGCGGCGGACCAGAACAATCTTGTCGCTGAGGTCGGGAGTACCAGCAAGATAAGGGTCACAGCCGTTCTCTGATCCAAAATTGCTCACGTAAGGGCTCCACAGGGGGAGACTGACATTGTCCCAAGCTGTTCGCTCAGCATCGGGCACGTAGAGGTAGTTGGCCTGGCTGCCTCCGTCGATTGTGTACGTGTCCTGGTAGAACGTGGCGGGGATGACAATGTTTTCGAACGCGGCGACTGAAGTCGCCCTCTTGCCGGCCCCACCGCTGGTACCATAGAACACGCCTTCCTGGCCATCGTTGGAGGCACCGAGCGTACAAGGAACGCCGGCGTCGACGATTCTGGTTATGGCGGATGACCAAAAATCGTCAGCCCAGCCGCCAGGGCCACCGATCGATGCCGTGATTATGTGGGACCCATCGTCGTATGCCTGGTTGAAGGCAGCTATGAGTATGTCGCTAGGAATAGATCCGGTGCATCCATTGACCTACAACCGCAAACACAGCCATGTCAGCAGGTGCTTCGTATCACTTGTTCGTGTGGCCAACAGAGAGGCTGCCAGTGGGCCGCATTGATCTGCAAGTGTGTGTTAGAAACGTGCCACACTTACCTTGTACGCTCCTAGAGTGACGTCCTGCGCAGCGCCACCGAACCCGAGGGAGTTGTCGCGGCCTGCGAGAATGCCGGCGATGGAGGTGCCATGCCCCCAGCAGTCCATGGGATCGTCATCAGGCTTAGGAGGAAACTTGAACGACCCATCAAATTCATCACCAACAAGATCTCTCCCGTACGCTACGAGGCAGCCCTCTCCGAAACACCCCCCTAGGTAGGGATGCGTGTAGTCAATCTGTTATGTGGAAGAGCCTCAAGGGTTAGCCCAAGCAGTGGAGCAAATTGAAGGTTGCAATCAGACAAATCAGACATCAATGATCTGGAACTTACACCGGTATCAATGACTCCGATCCTGACCCCCTTGCCGGTGATACCTTTGGCCTTTAGCTTGTCAACCTGTGTCATGACGTGAGGATGATGAGTGTCCTGAGTCTGCTGCTGTCTTTTGATGACGGCCGGGTCGCGAGCTGACTGGAACTCGGTTGGTCTTTGTCGCGCATCGGGCCCGCTAAAAGATCTGATAGGGTGTATAGCTTTGACAGACGCATGTTGTGAGAGACTCGCCACTTTCCCCTGGGCCGTGTCGACATCGTTGAACTGGAGCGAAACCCCCTTGAAAAGAGAGTAGGTCAAGTTCAGGCGGCTGGTAGCGTGGACATTCGCTTCAGCGTAAAAGTCCGAGGCGTCCTAATGGAGAGCTACGGTCAGTACCGTAGACTTTGGGACGTCAAAATAAACCACCAGTGGATACTTGAGATCGGGGGGTTTGCGAACCTGCCCATCGTGGAATTCGAATATGTACGCGCCCGGGACGGTAGCTCCAGGTACAGTCTCGGTCGTCCCCTTGACAACAGCGGCTGCCAAGAGCAGCGAGTGCAGCCAGATTGCGAAAGCCATGTTTTTCAACAGCGGACGAAGATTGTGCGCCTGGTTGACGAGTGTTCACTGCAGCGGCTGCTACGAAAATCGACTTAGTTAAACATGGACCAGACCCACAACTTTTATATGCGGAAGAGCGGAAGGAGGAGAGGATGATGGTCACACCTCTTGAAGTCGTCCAACACACCCACCTACATAAACGACCCCGTCGGAGGGAACGGGGGCGGGGGGCGGATGGCATTGTATGAGACGGAACGGTCGGCCTTAGAAAACCTTAGGAATTTGTGGAAATGAGGGTGGGCCGAACGAGGGGAAATACTTCACCGAGACATAGCTAACTGGTATGTTATATTTAGACAGAATTACCCGCTAACGGAAACGGAAATGCAAAATCGGCTTGTTTTGTAAGGTCCATCAATTAAGGTTGGAGGTTGTCAAGACCTGGCTGACTTACTAATCTGGACCATTAAACTATGGGCATTTCGGTTCAAATTTTCGCAAGCACTGGCAGGGGCCAAGACGGGCACGCAGGAACTTTGGCTGGCACTCACAAATGATGAGGGCCATCTTATACTCTGTACGGAATACAGGGCAAATCCATAATGTATGGGATGTCTAGCATGTACTTCTAACAGCTTACTTCTACACAGCAAATCCCCCTTCAAGCTATTAAATTATAACAGAGCATTTGGAAAACCCAAATCCAGCAATAAATCAATCAACACAGAGTTAAAATAGCAAGGAAGTAATATTATTAGTACTAACAGTAACAGCGAATGAGTTACTACTTATCATTAGAGGGAGAAAGTCTAATTAGCTATTCATCATACATTTCATCATATCACAACTGCCCCCCCTCCATAGCGCTGTTCATTTTCATGGGAAAATGACACTTTTCCATGGGAAAAGTCCCTGCATGACAAGATTAGGGGTTAATCGTGTACCTGACTCGTACAAGGTAAGTTGGTGGGTTACAAGTCACCGACCGAGCTTCAGGAACGGTTAATTATGTGCTTTGCATTAAAATATGGCGAGGAAACGGTGAATATGGAGAATGATGCGCCTTGCACAGAAGATCATCTAAAGCAAAGGATTCCGGACAAGCAAAAAAGATTGTACATTTGAGCTTCTATCTCAACAGTACTTTAATTAAAAAAAACTTTAGATATTCGAACCTGAAAAAAATGCATATACTAATAGTTTAAGCACTACTTAAGTACTTTTTAATTATATTTATTAATTATATTCGTTAAGCTCTATTACTAAGCAAGAACTAAACTTAGTATCCTAGAAAGGTAGGATATAATATATTGTCTTAGATAAATATAGTAATGTTTAGTTAGATTTATAGATATATAACGGATATATAAATATATAAATGTATAAATATAGAAGTATATAAATATATTAACGTTATAAAATTTAAGTTAATATTAATTTTAAGAATAAAGTTTATTAATTCTATTACTTATATAATATTTAGTTATTTCCTATTTTAATTAAAAGGTTTAAGTATATTTATTGCAAATTACTAAGATATATAGTAATATATATATAGTTTAAATTATTTAATATATTAAATACAAAAATATATAGAATATATTACATCCTATATATATATAGA
>MAVT02001739.1:0-10305 GCA_001702395.2 Diaporthe helianthi
TAAGTTTAGTCTATAGTTATATAGTCTTAGTTAACCCTTATAACTAAATTAACTATAGACTACACTAAATTAGTCACGAGGCCTTAACTAAGACTACATAACTACAGACTAAACTTAGTCAGACTAAATACTACAGACTAAATTTACAACCCTGCTGGATAGAGGCTATGTAGTGGGAGGGGGGAGGGGGGAGGAAGGCAGCTGGATCTATAGCGAGACTGCCTCTACTCAAACCTTTGCTTAAACGTTTGAACCTCTCCTCAGACCTCTGCTCAAACCTCCCCACAAAGCTCTGCTTCTTACTATCACCCTTGGTGGCCTCTTCGTATCCCGCCACCACCCCTTACTGCCGTCTACAGGCTGCCTAAGCGCGATAGTGATTGACTGTGCTAGAGCTAACCCGGGATTAGGAAGCGAGGTTGGAGCTGGTAGCCGGAGCTGGTAGTAGCTGGGCGTACTTAGGCTATGAGCCACCGCCGGATGAGAAGTCTGAGGTGGCACGGGTATGTGTGTGTAGACAATGCCGCCTTGCCCGTACCCGAGTTGCAGGTGTTGCGGTGGTTGAGGTGGTTGCGGTGACTGCGGCCTGTTTTGGGCGTGGCATCCTTTTTTTTTTTTTTGTCGCGAATATCCGTATTTATTTATGTTACGCTGCTGTCCCCCGCATTTTGTCCCGTCAGGCCCTTTCTTCTCGTACACTTTCCTTTGGACCTCGCGTCTGTATGACCTGAAAAAAACCGGCGCCCAACCAGCCTGGCCCACAGTCATCGCCATGGAGCAGGCCACGCCACCAGAAAGCGAGCAGCCTACCGTGCAGCAAATGTTTATGACTCTTCTGGGAGAAATTGCGACGCTGCGGAGACAGAACGAGGACCAGCAACGCCAGCTGGAGCACCTGCGAAACACTACCTCTCTGCTTCTCGAGCGCGAAAACGTGTCCCGACTGATTTCGGGCAAGGCTCTGACAGTGGTCTCCCGTCGGTCCTGCCTTTCCCGGCTGTCGCCAACGTCTGTCGGGAATCCCGACGCGTCTTTACGGCTAGAAAAAAGTACAGTAAGAACGGTCGCGATTGTTCCCCCCCCAACCTTGTGGCGATTGAGGGAGGAGCCCCGGATCCATTGGACTTCGTTCAATACCCACAAGGATGCTCTCCTGATCGATCCGGCCGATTTTCTGTTTGGAGACTGTGAAACCAATTACCCTTTAACTTGGGTTGCGGAACATATCGTTGTCGACTGTGGCACGGCGGTATGGTCGCTATTGAAGGATACAGTGTTTCGGAAAGCCCACGACATCTGGAGGCAGCGCTCACCAAATGGATAAGAAAACTAGCGATGTTTCCGCAATATTCTCCTCCGATGAAGGGCTCCATTTTGAACGAAGGGTCACTTTCGACGCGGGCCCCTGTTTGCAATCTACACACCGTCGACTTGATCATGAGCGGAACTACGACGGTAGACCACAATTACCCTCCGAGCTTGGTTCACCGGCTGTTCGCCGGGGACGCCGCGAGGATCGTCGATTTAAGAGACCGAGAAGCTGTTCAAACGATCGAAAATATGATAGAGCACGAGCTAAATCAAGTGATACCATCCGAGCACATATGCACGACGTTGCAGACGGAGCTTAAAGAAAGCATAAATGTTTACATAGACACGTTAGACGTCGCTTTCCCCCGTGTCAAACACAAACTGTTTTGGAACCTCGTCGAGGCTTACTACGATCATTCTGTCCGTCGTGTCAACTTAGTGGGCGGTCAAAGAAAAATATATCTTCTACCGTGTCCATTCAGGAACGGGATATGGGACTTGAAAGTCTCCTGGGTGAAGGAGCTTTGGAAACGCCTCGATGTTCGGCCAGTTCACGTCTTCGTCCGCGCCGGGGGCACATTAGATTTGGAGTGGTGATAATAGCGACTGGCCCTGAGCACTCTGGTTGAAGCTGGCGGAGGCCGGAACGATAGACTTTTTTTTTTTTTTTGGTAATCTTGTAACATTCAAAACGGTTTGCACTTATCGGCTAATCGTGTTTCAAATCCTCAAGTCTCTATACATAGGAGGGTATGTAATCAAAGCGTGTGACTGGGCCCAGTCGCCATCTAGGGAGAGCTATCAATTGCCAGCACTTGGACCAGCCTCTCAAGTGCTGTGGATACTGACATAACGTTACTGAACATTTGAAGCTTCATGTGTCCCAGTCCTGGATATTCGTGCCTTGTTTACAACTCCTCATTCCTGGTCCAATCACCCAATGTTATCGCCGACAAATAAAACAATGTTTCACTTCTTGGCAAAGAACTTTTTCTTGGCCTTTTCCTTAGCCTTTTCCGCGGACCTCTTTACAAAACTGCTGACAGATTTCTGTTGCAATTCGCGCGCTTTCTCCGCCGACCTGGACTCCGACCCATACGTGATGGGGGGCCGAGCATCAATCTCTTGCTGTACAGCATATGCTCGAGCAGCGGCCGGTCCCGTACCGCGAGGCTGGGATGGGCCCTCGCCCGCACTACAAGGGCGACCGGGTCCCGATCCGGTCGGGGCAGCAGCGGCGGCGCCGTGCTGCGAGGCACCGGGATGCCCGCTCGGGTAGTATACGATGGGGACTTCCCGAGACCCCTGCGAGTCTGTCCCGGAGGCCGTGCTTCTCCAGTCTTTGCCGTACATGTCGATTATACGTGCCCGCTCCGAGGTGCCGGATGAGGCGCTTGCACCATGACTGCTCCCGGAACCGTGTGCGCTTCCGGGGCTGGCGTGCGTTGTGGGTGCGCCCGCGACATACGTGGCGGGCTGGAGGACATACCGCTGGCTGCCGGAGCTCCCCGTGCTGCTGGAAGCACGATTGCCACCCTGCTGAGGCTGTTGATGGTCGCTAGGTTGGCGTTGGGAGGACATTTTGTTTCTCGATGGATTGTACCTTCTAGGGCAAAACAAAATTCAAACGCGAAGTTTTGCGAAGTAATGCCAGTGAAGGTTTGAGAGAGTTGGAGAAAGCTTGTTGTAGAATTTTAGTTGGTCAAATCCTTGGGAACAGTTCTGTCCAGCAGAAGCTTGTTTACTGATGATGAGGATGAGATGGCTTATAAGTGTGAAAAGGGATGTATAGACAAAAGGTGTACAGCACACATATCTTGGGATGATGCTCGTCTATTTTTATACTTCTAAGTTCACCATGCGTCCAGCAGAGGCAAGTCATTCTTTTGATGCGGCGCAGACTGGGTGAGGCTTCAGAACTCCCAGAGACGATTTGGTCTCAGCGAAGAACTGTTGGAATTGTGGCACCCGCTGCAGGGCTGGCTCCGGCCAAAGCAATGTTTCAACTCTGGTCAGGTCTGCTCCACAAGAAACTTTGCCGCCCTACTTGGCCAACTAAGTGGTGGACGTTGGTTAGTAGAGTGGTATGGAAACCATGGGCTGCATAAGGGCAGCCAATAGGATCTGATCAAGAGCTCCTTTCTGTGACACGCGAGTGTTCGAGTCTTGGGCGCCTGCGCACAGGGGAATATTGAAAGTCACAGAATATGCTGAGGTGAGGCACTTGCATGAGTAGTCAGAGTACCCTATGGTGGAGAAGAAGGGATGGAGAGCGAGCTGTCTGATGGTATGTACGTATCAAACTGGGACTTGAAAGCAACAAAATGTTTTGACGGACGCCAAGGGGTCGAGCATCGCAGGAGATCACTTGAGCACTGCATGTAAATCCAGTTCACTTGGGACAGTAGACCCTCCGGACCTCTTTGGGCAGGCTCAGCCTTGTCCGCATTCTAAGTTTCTTTCACAGCTCGCCCATCAGCACATGTGACACGTCCGAATCGTCTGGATCAACTATTCTCGTTCAGAAATTGACCGGGCGTCCAATTGGACTAGAAAGACCAGAAAATGAACACAGGGGCCTCGCAAGGGTTGGAAATGAATATAATTAGATGTAGATAAAGCGCCATCCGGCCCAGGCCCAAGCTCAAACTTAGAACAATCGACATCTGGACGCAGCGGTCACCGCCGGCGAGTACCTAGTTATGTTGTGTCCGATAATATTAGGCCACTTAGCAGCGGCGCAGTTGTGTCTGTTGGTGATTTCTGTTGGCGTCGTCGTCTGCTAGCCCCCTCATCCCGAACTATAAAATTTGAATTGTGGTGGAGTTTGAGTTGTTACTAAAAATGGGCGCTGCAGCCTACCAGATAGACCAAGCCCACTGCAGCCTGAAGCTGTTGGGGCCGCTGGGGTTACATAGCTTCTGGCGCTTACATAACGAGGTTGGAAAGCATGAAAATATGCGGCACAGCAAGGACCCTGAGCCGCGAAATGAATCTTCTCCCGGAACGCACTGAGCTCTGCTAAGATCCATCCACATGCGCGCACGTCACCCTTCTCCCGTCTCCCGTCGTGGGTACCCAAATATTCACTTGACCATGAACAAGTGGGATTGAGTCTTAACTCCGCTAGAGTCGCTGCAGGACTACCGGGGCCCCTCTTTTTGTCTCCTATCTCGATTTCTGTCAACCTTCCTCTGACTCTTGTGAGTCTTGTCCCATTCTTTACTCGATCAACACTCAGCGTCAACTCTGGTAGCCATGTTTGGCGCAAAGTACAAGATAAGACCTAGAGATCGGGGAATATTTGTCGACAGCATGGTCGACAATCGCAGCGAGGAATTGGCCGACGAGTGGCTCAAATTTGCACTGGATCCAGACAACCAAGCCGAGCTGGTTGACTTTGTGCGGAGATATCGCCCAGGATTTTCCCTTCCAAAAATGATATACAAGCCAATCCGTGGCAGCTACAATGTCAACTGGAAGCTGGAATTCGAGGACGGTTTCTTCGTGATGATTCATGTTCCCATCCCCCACCTCGTCGCATTCCCGGATGAGAAGATCCGCGCCGAGGTCGCTGCCATGCGACTTGTACGCAACAACACCACCATCCCCGTGCCCGAGGTCTATGGCTGGGGCACTACGGCCGAGAACCCAACGGGCTACGGGCCCTTTATCATCATGGAATACATCGAACACGCCAAGTGTCTGGAGCATGTGATCACAGACGAGATGGAAAGTCTCAAGAGTAACGGGTTCAAGAAGGATGGCTCCGACAAGAAGCTGCTGAAAGCCTACCGCCAGATGGCAAACATCATGCTTCAGCTTTCTACAATCGAAGGCTCCGCAATAGGCTATCCATCCTTGACCAGGCCGCCAAAGCCCTCGTCTTCCTCGACAGCACCTGCCAAAGAACCTCTTAACTCGCAGCCCGGGATCTCAAAAAACGTACACCACCGGCCTCTCACCCAAAGCATGAATGACCTGATTAGAATGGGCGGACTTCCGCCCAGTGTTCTCCCACCCACCAACAAGACGTACAACACGTCGCACGAGTACTACCTGGCCATGGCGGATATGCATCTTACCCATCTCATATTTCAACATAATAGCGCAGTATTAAGCCCGGCGGATGGCCGCGAGAAGTATGTCGCGCGTCAGCTGTTTCGGAAGCTGGCTAGGGAGGGGAGGCTTACCAAGGGTGAAGAGTGCCGCCACCACGACGGTACAGCGGCTCAAAGGCGCAAGGAGATATTTCAGCTGTGGTGCGACGACATGCGGCCGAGTAGTGTGCTTCTCAATGAAGACTACGACGTGGTCGGCGTCATCGACTGGGAGATGACATACTTTGCCCCCGCAGACTTCTATGATGACCCTCCGTGGTGGCTAATCATAGACAGACCCGAGTTCCATGACAAAGGTCTTAGTTCATGGATTAAAGAATACGAGCGGTTCTTGCCGTTGTTCCTCGAGGCTGTGGACCTGGAGGCAGCAGCGCTGAGAGAGCCTAGGAAACAAATGAAGAATGGGGCCAGCGCTTTACATGGCGGCGCACAACTTCTTGCTCTCGACGAAGCGGCCAAGGACGGGGGCCCACATAAACCGAGGTCAGGACGGGTGAGACAAAACTGGGAGAATGGCAGATTCTTTGTGAATTACTGCGCAAGAAGAAACTATGGGTTTGATCCAATTTATTGGAAGTGCTTGGACGAACGGTTCTTTGGTAAGAATAAGAAGAGCGGTCTCATGACGAGGAAAAGTGATTACAAGGGCAGACTGCACCTCCTCTCTGAGAAAGAGAGAGCGCAGATGGAGCCATTTGTCGCGTGGAAGATGGAGGACAGGGAGGACGAGAAGGTGGTCGAGTGGGATGCGAAAGATGCGCAAAAGATTCTGGAGGCATGTTTCGCCGGTACGCTGGGAGAGATTGATATCCCCAGACCACGTCACATCCCGTGGATGATGACAGACCGACCTGACTCCCCCTAGAATCTGACATTTGAAATCAAACATCATGAGCATGGAGAGGACCCATGTACTCGGTATCTCAGGGGTCTCAAGTGTTTGCAGCAGCAGCCCTGGAACGTACCTAGGTAACCAACCATCATACATAAACAGCTTGAGAGTCACAAACTTGCCATAGGAAATTAGTGTGATCTTTTAGGAAGGACATAAAGTATCCTCGGGAGCCTAACGGCAGACTTAGGGACACTATCGGCTATCTATGGCTAGTCATTGCGGCTCGTCAACGAATTAGCACACTTTGTGCAGAGCAAGTAATTTTTCTGGTCGTCCGGGGGCCATCGGGCACCGCCAGGTACGCCCCTGGTCTCATCGGCCCGCGATGTAACACTGCGTCGGGCAGCTTACCGAATAGTCGAGTACCCACAGATAAGCACGCAGCGGTGTGCCTCACTCTAACGCGTCCAGGTTAACGTTTTCCTCCCCCTTGGAGTGCAGTGCACATATGGTGTATACAGTCATCATCCACCTCGATCTCCCGCTTCTCTTGGCCTCTTGGCCTCTCCTCTTGGCTCCTCTCTCCAGCGACATTCATTCACTCTCTTGGCCGCGGAAACTGCATGTCAGAGAACGACTTGAACAGCCAAGATGCGAAGCCATACCATCCTTGCAGCCATCACGGGCTTCGTCGTCGCCGGGTGCCAAGCGTGCGGCAGCTGCTTTGGGCCTATCAACAGGGTTGAGCACGTCCGGCATGCGAAACGCATGCAGCCTGATGCGCATAATGCGACGTACGGACCGACCCGGGGACCACTTGAATGGGGCCAAATCAATTTCTTGCATACCGTAAGTTGTCTGTCGTCTGAGGAGCGAGGGCCTTGATGGGCGGGCACACCGGCAAGGCAGCTGACAGACATTGAAATGGAAAACAGACGGATACCCATGGCTGGTTGGAGGGCCACCTCAGGGAAACCAATTATGGCGCTGACTGGGGTGATGTTGTTTCGTTCACTGCCCATATGAGAGCCAAGGCCAAAGCACTTGGCGTCGATCTTCTGTTTGTGGATACTGGTATGCCTCTCTGCTCCTGCCCATGTGATTCTGAAGTCGGACTGGTTGAGGGTCCTTGGGCCTCGGCAGGTGATCAACAGCTGACATAAATCAACAGGCGATCTCCACGACGGAGCCGGCCTCAGTGATGCTACCGCGGTAGATGGTGAGCTGTCAAACGTCGTCTTCGAGAAGCTCGACTACGATCTCTTGACCATCGGCAACCACGAGCTGTACGTCACAGAGATCGCGTATCAAGACTACGCCAACTTCTCAAAGGTCTGGGGCGACAAGTACATCACTTCCAACGTGCAGATTCTCAACCAAACCACCAATGAATTTGAGTATCTTGGCAGCCAATACCGGTACTTCACCACTGAGAATGGCCTCAGGATCATGGCCTTTGGTATCCTGTTTGACTTCAAGGGAAACACCAACTACACCAAGGTGATACCCGCCTCTACCATGGTCAACGAGACATGGTTCACGGATCTCGTGGCGACTCCTCCCGGGCCCGTCGACCTATTCGTGCTGCTCGGCCACAACACCGTCGCCCAAAACGCACAGAGCGGCACCGGCACATTCGGCATCGTCCAACAAGCCCTCCGCAAGACCTACCCCTCGACCCCGATCCAGATATTTGGTGGCCACAGCCACATCCGCGACTTCAAAGTCTACGACGACGCCACCACGGCCCTCGAGTCCGGGCGGTACTGCGAGACCCTAGGCTGGCTCTCGATGAGCGGCTTCAGCGCCAACAACAGCGGCTTCACCGGCACCTCTGCGCCGGCGGGCGTGCCCAGCCCCAGCAAAAAGGCCACAAACACGTCTGTCGCGCCGTGGGCCTACTCGCGCCGGTACCTCGACTGGAACCGCCTCACGTTCGAGTACCACGCCTCCGGCTCGCAGATCGACTACACCGCAAACGATGCCGCTTTTGACACGCCGCTCGGCCTCAACACGACGGGCCTTATCACAGGCCTGCGTCAGCAGCTTAACCTTAGCACCTATCTTGGCTGCGCACCGCAGTTGTGGTGCCAGTCTTGTGCCGAGTTTAACAGCTCGGGGAGTCTTTACAGTTTACTTACGGAGGCCATGGGCGCTGTGGTTGTGAATGAGAACC
This sequence comes from Diaporthe helianthi, assembly GCA_001702395.2. Classification (NCBI taxonomy): domain Eukaryota; kingdom Fungi; phylum Ascomycota; class Sordariomycetes; order Diaporthales; family Diaporthaceae; genus Diaporthe; species Diaporthe helianthi. The sequence goes on from MAVT02001739.1 coordinate 8,444, forward strand.
GGACGGATAAGGCCCGCGTCAGTATCGTGAACACGGGGTCCGTCCGGTTTGACTTGCACAAGGGGCCGTTCTTGCAGGATGATGCCTACATTGTGTCTCCGTTTGAGGATATTTTCATCTACATCCCTGATGTGCCGTACTCTGTGGCGAGCGGTGCCCTGGACTAGTAAGTGCCTGTGCCCTCACGGTGCCCCTTATGTCGATGACCCAACGACCGCTAATCACAATCCCGTATGCAACAGCATCAACAACTACGGTACCGTCTGGAAGCGCGCCTCATCCACAGCAGACATCAGCCCCCTCTCTCCCGAAGACAAATGCGTAGACCCTTTCCTCTCTCCCCTTTCCAACGTCGAAACAATGGACTACGCACACAAACACGCAGGCCACACAAGGCGCCAGACCACGGCCGCCGTGTCAACCCAAGGCTACACCACAACCGATGCCTTCGGCACCGACGGCGACGACACGGCACACTCGGCCATCCCGCACTACTCGTACCCGCACTTCTTCCAGTCGCTGGCCGGTTTCCCCGAGGACGGAACACTGCCGGATGTGGTGGACCTCATCTTTATCGACTTCATCCAGCCGGACATCCTCGATTACTTTCAGAGTGTTGGCGCCGCTTACTCGGAGGCTGATATATCTTACTATATCGACGAGACCTTCTCCACGCGGACGTACCTCCCGCTTTATGTGCAGTCGTCGCCGGCGTTCCAGACGAGCCAGGCTGACTGCAGTATTTACTAAGTGCTAGGTGGGTGGTCTTGGAACAATTTTGTGCCCTAGGCGGGTGATGTTAAAGGCAATCATGAATGTAACCTATGTAAATATGCACTTGGTCACATTCAACTATGAACAAGTTGCACACACGGCACATAAATGCTGTAGAGACGCAACTCATTTAATTGTATTGTAAATAAAATCAAGCTGCACCTATATGCATAAACCAACCATGAGCCACAGCATACAGCACAGCCTCTCGTGTACTTATCCTCCTCGCTGGGTCTATACCCTTTAGTTATCCTATCAGCCAAGGCCGGAAATGCCACATCCAAGCCCATTACCAGCCTGCTAAGGCCTTCCAGTCCCTTCCAAGGCTGCTTGTCCCTAAACCTACTCGCAGCACCTGTTAAGTGCTTGAACTTGGAACAACAAACTGTTCTCCTCGCCATCAACATGCCATACATACCACGACCTGGAGGCTTTGCGTGTTGGTGCCAAAGATATGTTCGCTCGTCGGTTAGCCGGCTGCAGTGAACCAATATATAAGTCAACCACCCTACTGACACAACACCCCCTTCCCGCACACGTGTTTCCCCCTAAAAAGACGACATTTCCACATATAGTACTTTACTTTACGAAATTTATATAAGTATTAATACTAATAAAATGAAATATATCTTAAATGGGTTATATGATAAAAATTTAAAAATAAGGATTACTACCTATAAAACTAGCATATTTATCGTTTAAAAAGGGAAATTCTTTTTAAAATACTTTTTTAAATAATTATTAACGTCTTTCTTAAAACTTTATAAGAAAATTCTTATTCTTAATTATAAATCTAGTAGTATTTAAGCTACTAATTATTATCTTTTAATACCCTTTATATATTAAAGAAAAGAAAGCGCATTTGAAAGTATTATTTAATTACTTCTATTATTATATTTAATAAAATACTATAGGGTGAAAAACGTAGTATTTAGTAGGAAGTGCGTGTACGGGAAGGCGCGGTAGTGTATCTGTTAACTTACGGAGATAGGGTCTTATAAAGACCTAACAGACTTCTAGTAGCCTAATATAATTTACTATTAATTATATATATAAATAGTACCTCTATAGTCCTCTCTCTTTATCTA
>MAVT02001740.1:0-10299 GCA_001702395.2 Diaporthe helianthi
CTTACTATAGTTCTAGCTTAGTAGAGGAACTTAAAGAATATAAATAGTTAATAGTAGGTTTTACTATATAAGAAACTTTATAATAATATTCTAATTTACTTTTATTTAGTATAAATAAGTATAGTATTAAGCTATACCTAGTTTATTTATACTTATATTTTTAACGCTAAAGCCATTATAGTTTATAAGCTAGTTTAATACTATTAAGTACTAGGTAAAAGTACTATTTATTATATAATATAGCTTTTAAATTACTTAAAATAGGTTACATTAAAAAGCTACTATTATTTTATTTTACGTTATAGCTTTACTTTTTAATATATTTATATTACTAGCGAAACTAACTAAATATAATAACCTTGTTTTACTAGGTCGCTAAAACTACTTTAAAGTAATTAAATAAACTACTACTAAAATAAGCTTAAATAAGGTAATAATACTCTATTATTTAAATATATAGCTCTAATAGCTTTATTTTAAATAATAATAGAAATAGAAATAAATAAATAAATTGATCTTTATATTAAAGTAGTATTTTACTTTAATAGAAATATATTAAATATAAAGATAGTTAATGTATTCTTAAAAGTGCTAAGAGATTTTCAGTTTAAATAAAAAAATATAAATCTTTAAAGTTTTTAAACTTAAAATTAAGAATTTTATATAGGATTTAGTTAAAAACGTAAATAAAACTATGTTAGCTAAGCTTAAAAAGAAGCTTAACTAAATAAAACTAAAAACTACTCTAATTATAAGAATAATAAATAGTTAAATTAACTTAGTAAAAAAGAATATAATTATAAGTTTTTTAAACTTATACTTAAGAGGGAATTAAAGATATATAATATATAATAAACTATTATAACTATAATATAGCTTTATATTAGTATTATAAAAAATACTATCTTTATTATTTATATTCTTAAAATTTACCTTAATTAATATTTCGTTTAAGTATAAATACTTTATAAAGATATTATCTTTACCTAATTAGATACTAGCTTTTTAAATAGTATAATTATACTTAAGTAGCGTTAATACTTTAAAAAGTACTTTTTAAATGTTATATAAATTTTAAATATTTTAGTACTAATTATAAGTTTTACTTTAGCTTATAATAATAACAAACTATTAAAAAATAATAAATAAGCGTTTAACTATTTAATATATAATATAGTAAGCGCTTTTTCTTATTAAGTTTACTAACTTTTATAAAATTAACATAATAATATATACTTACTACTTTAATGTATTTCTAATTATTATACTATTATATTCTATATTGAAATTTCTTTAGTACTTAAAGTAAATATACTAATATATCTTTTACTAAAGTTCTTAAAAAAATAAGTGTATATTTTCTTATAATAACTTTATATATAAGGTATTTAACTTAATAGTATTAATAATATTTACATTTTACTAAATGATTAACTATTTATATTCTTTAAGTTCCTTGACTAAGCTAGAACTATAATAAGTATTTTCAAAAGGAGAGATAAAATATATTATATTATTTTAAATAAATATAGTAAGCTTTCTTATATAAGAAATTTTATAATAAGGTTTCAATTTACTTTTATAAGCTTAGAAGCTTTTATATAAGTAAGTATAGCGTTAAGCTATATTTTATTTATTTATATTAGTACTATTAATATTAAAGCTATTATAGTTTTAAGTAACCTAGCTAAACGCTATTAAGTACTAAGTAAAAATACCATTTACTACATAACTTAGGCTTTTAAATTACCTAAAACAAATAAAGTTAAAAAGTTAATATTACTTTATTTATTATACGAGATATATATAAGTTCTAGTTTTACTTTTTAATATATATTCTATTAGGAAAATTAATTAACTATAATAATTTTCTTTTATAAAACTACTTTAAAGTAATCAAATAAATACAATTACTTTAAATAAAGTAATAATATTCTATTATCTAGATATATAGGTTTAATAGCCTTAATAATAAAAATAATAAAAATAAAAATAGATAACTAAGTTTATTTCTATATTATAATAGCGATTTATTTTAAAATAAATCTTTTAAATATAAAGATAGTTAATATATTCTTAGAGATACTAAGAAACTTTAAGCTATAATTTTTATATATTCTTATCTTTATAAACTTTAAGGTAAAAGTTAAAGATCTTATAAAATACTATATTCTTCTTAAGTATAAGGTTAAAAAACTTATAATTATTATTATTTTAACTAAGCTAATTTAAGTATTTCCTATTTTTATAATTAAAGTATTTTCTACTTTATTAAGTAAAGCTTCGTTTTAAGCTTAGATAATTTAGTAGCATTTACTTATTTAATATAATACTTTATAGAACTTTTAACTTTGATTTTAAAGCTTTTAAACATTAGAATATATTAAGGTTTTAGCTTAAAATCTTTTAGTATCTTTAAGAATATATTAACTATCTTTATACTTGATGAATTCGTTTTTAAGTAGAAGGCTAATCTAGTATAGAAATAAATGTATTTATTTATCTCTATTTCTATTGCTATTTATAAGCTATTAAAGCTATATATTTAAATAATAAAATATAATTACTTTACTTTAAGTTATCTTAGTAAAGTAATGGTTTATTTAATTACTTTAAAGTAGTTTTATAAAAGAAGGTTATCTTAGTTACTTTTACTAATAGAATATATAGTAAAGAGTAAAGCTAGAACTCATAAGGTAATATTAGCTTTTTAATATATCTATTTTAGGTAATTTATTCTTAAAGGCCTAAGTTATATAGTAAATAGTACTTTTACCTAGTACTTAATAGCGTTAAACTAGGTTACTTACGAACCGCGATTACTTTTACCTTAATAATACTAGCGCAAACAGCCTAAAATTACGACTACTTATACTAAATAGAAGCTTCTAGCTAGATAAGTTTCTAGAAGTAAACTAGAACATTACTATAAAACTTTCTATATAGTAAAACTTACTATGTTTATCTAAAAAGATATATTATATTGTATCCTTCTAAAATACTTACTATAGTTCTAGCTTAGTAGAGAAACCGAAAGAATATAAATAGTTAATAGATAAGAAATAAGTATAGTAAGTAAGTAACTTTAAAGTAAAGTAGAAAAGGTAATTATAAGTATAAAACTTTCTTTTATTATATTAGTTACTTAATTACTTAGTTACTTAGTTATATATCGACTTTCTTTTAGTAATATCGTTAAAATAAAACTTTATTTAAGCTTAATTTAGTATTATAAATAAAGATAAGGTAATATAAAGTGTATTTGATTCAAGTGTTTAATATATATTTTAATTCTATTAACTTTAAACTTTAGTAATTATAAGTAATTTAGGTTTTTAGAAGTTTTTTAAGATAACGTAAGCTTATTATAATTAATCTTAAAGTATATTAAGAAAACAAATACTAGATATAAATGTTTAATAAATGTTTATAGTATTAGTTATTTGATGGTTTTTAAAATTCTATTACTAATATATTAATAAACCTTATTATATTAATTTAATAATATATTAACTAAATAATATTAAATAAATATACTAAAACGTTTTATTTATTATATATATATTTTATATACTTAAATATTATAATAAGCTTATAAAATAACTTTACTTTTTTTAAATAAGTTTTTAAAATATTATTTATAATTAAGTTATTTTCTTTTTTATTTTACTTTTATACTTTATTTTACTTTATATATAAACTTTACCTACTTTATTTTATTATTTACTTTTAATTATTTAAGTTATATTTCTTATTTTACCCTTTTATATTTCATTTCCCTTGTTTTTACCCCTTTTATTTATTCTTATATTTCACCTTTTATATTATATTTTACTTTTTTTATTATTATGTTTTCTTTTAATTCTATCTCCTTTCAAGTTCTTTTCTCGTTTTACTTTATTTTATCCTCCTTACTTTACTCGTTTTATTTTATTTCATTTATTTCATTATATTCATTCTTCTTTCTTCTTTTAATATATCTTTATTAACCTAAGTTATTAATTTCATACCCTTCATTTCATTCTTATTTATATATTCTTTTATTTATGCATTTATTTATATATGTATTTACTTAAGGTTTTAAGGTTTTAAGGTTTTAAGGTTTTAAGGTTTAAGGTTTTAAAAATGAGACCCCCTTAGAACCTTCTCTTAAAAGCTATTAGTTTCCCACGCGTAACTTTAAGGTTCATTCTAAGGTATGTAAATTAAGTAGTCCCTAACTAAGTATTAAATTTACACTCATCCCTAAACAAGAAACGTTTTGTCGGATTAAAGTATAATAGAGAAAGCTCTGGTCGTCGTTGCCTCTTCCGCTTCGCTCCACGGCAACTCCTCGCTACGCTTAAAGATTGTTATGCTAAATGGCCGGAATCAACTGATTTCAAGAGCAACAGAAGGCAAGACCTCGGGAGGTAGAGGCGAGCGGAAAATTAGAAGAATCAGCTGGGTGACAAATCAGGAACAAGAGCGAATTTAACCACTCCAGGTTCTGATGAACCGTCCTTTGAGATCTCCGATTTAATTGCACTGACCGGCAGGATTCAAAGCAGTAGACCAGAGGGAACAAACCTACAGGACTGATGTGTTTATATTTCTTGAATACTCGCCTACCCAGGTATACTAGACTCGAAATATCGTACCGAAGAAGGTATGTAGTACTCATTGAAATCACTTTCACCGTAAACTCACGTTTTCATCGTTAATCAGCCTTTGCCAGGTATGCCCACAGGCACTTGGGCATATTCGCTTGAAAGTAGTAACTACCCATTTACCGAGCACATGGCCACCTGGGCACTTGTACTGGTATCACATGGACACAAGTTTACCGAAGGTATATAGAAAAAGAACAGCAACGCTACGTTTCATCGGCACTCAAACTCGTTGCCACCACGGTCAATATCTCAGACTTTTGAGGCCTCGGGGAGGAAGAATGCACATTTGACGCCGTCGCCGGGCTGCAACACTATCTCAGCCTTGAGAGTCGGGTTGCCGCCGTCCACCTGATCCATGTAGCTCTCGACCCTCTCAAACCGCTGGAACAGCCTCGTTAATACGTATCCCATCTCGGTGAGCGCGAACTGTTGTCCTATGCAGATCCTTGGTCCACCATTAAACGGAACTATATTTTTATACACAGTTAGAATGTTTAGCACTTTCATATTACAAGACGGCAGATCGAGGGAGAGATTGGGGGGGGGGAGCCCACTCACTATATTGCCACGGCTTGGGTTGCCAGTGATACCACCTCTCGGGCGAGAACTCCAGGACGGGCCTAAAGTTCTCGGACACGGGCGGGTACAGGTCCTCGCGGCGCTGCATTATCAGGGTCGAGTAGCCCACTGGGGTATCCTTGAGCACGGCGAGCGGCTGGGTGCCGTCGGGCCCGCCTCCCCGGGGCAGCAGGGTATCCTTGAGGGCGGCGCGCACGTTAAAGGGCACGACGGGGTATAGGCGCAGGGCCTCGTTCATGACGTTCTGCAGGTACTTCATGCCCTTGAGGTCGGCGTAGGTCGGGGTCCTGTGCTCGCCGATGGTGGCGAGGATCTCGGCGCGCAGCCGGGCCACCACGTCGGGGTGCCGGCCCAACTCGTAGATGGTCCACGACAGGCTCGAGGCCGTCGTGTCGCGGCCCGCGAGGAGCACGGCCACCAGCTGGTCGCGGAGGACCTTTGGGTCCCGCGTGTACAAGGCCAGCTCGTGGAGGAATGTGTACGACATGTCGGACTTGGTCTTGGCCGCCAGCTCCTCGGGCGTCAGGAGGAGGGCCCTGTGCACGTACTCCATGACGAAGGCGTTCATCGTGGCCAGGCATTTCCGGAAGTGCTTCTTGGGCACGAAAACACCGAGGCCCGGTCCGGCTCGCGTGATGATGTTCTGGATGCGCTGCACCTCGTTGAAGGCGTCTGCGAATTCCTGCCTTGGATTGCTTCGTGTACTGTCAGGCCTCGTCCGGTTTATTTCGTTTTCAGAGTTGCATGTGGAGCATGTATCCTATCTTACCTGAGAGACTTGACATCCTTACCCAGGAGGAAGTCTGTCGCCACGTCCAGCGTGTACCGGAAGAAGAGGTCACTGATATCCATGACCCGGCCACTGACAGCACCCATGTCGACCTGCTGGTCCTCCCCGTTGAGTGGGCCTCCGTTCGCCATGGCTCTCAAAAAGGTGTCGAGATGCGACTCGAAACAGTGAAGATCGCTGACCCTGTCCTTTATGAACTGGGGTCTCAACAGCTGCCTGCTTGTGTGCCACATCTGGCCATCCGTCACAAAGATGCTGTCGCCAAGAAACTCGTTCCACTCCTGGTGGAAGGGCTCGCCCTTTCCGAACTCGCCAAACTGAGTCGCCAGGATGGCCTTTGTATTCTCAGGGTCCGCCGTGAAGATGACGCGCCTGTCAAAGGCACGCACCTCGAGGGTAAAGGCCCCATTGCCATCGGTGTCGGTGCCCGTCCTCTTGAAGAGACTCTGCCAGTTCTCAAGGTTCTTGTGGTGTATGGTGGCTTGGACGGCCGAGGAGACAAAGTCAAGGCCCCAAGGCAGCTTGTGGGAGATGGCCAGAGCCCTGGGGCCAATCTGACTTACACGGTGGCTTTCATACAGCCTTTGCCAACAAGCGTAGATGACATAGACGCCAAGGGCGGCAGCGATGAGTGCCTTGGGAGACGTGAGCTCCCACGCATCCTCTAATAAGCCCATTCTTTTTAAGAGTTGACTGCCCAGGCGTGGTGGATCGATCGGTGAGTGGATTGTGAAATGGTGATACTGGCAAACTTGGACAGCCGCCAGGGTGTGTTTAAGATGATCAAACAGTAGTGCGCAGATTTGCCTTCCAAGGCCGCGCAGGCAGTTGACCTGGGTACCTAGGTATGGAGTTGTTGAATGAGAGTGGTGGGTGTGCACCTCTTGAGATACAATAGCAGGACGTCAGAGAGAGAGAACCACTAGAGATATTGTATGATCAGGTATGGTATACCGGTAGTGTCAGCTAGTACACATTGTCGGCCAAACGAGCGAGGTGAAGGAGGAAGCCTCGGTAAACCCAGGAAGTAAGGATCTATTTGAAGACTGGCAAGAGATGGACCGAAGAAGTGCCAGAACAGGCCGGGCAGATTCAGAGGTCCGACTCCGGTTGTACACTTGATTGGATGAGGAGGAGGAGGAGGAGGAGGAGAGGAGGGAAAGAGTTGGAGCTGATGTTGACGTTGACGGGGATTTCACATCGTGCCCCGTCCTGTTCTGGATATGGTAAGTATGTCGCAAGGTCTACAGTAACTAGAGCTGCATGGAACCCAGGGAATGCCTGGATCGGCTTCGGAGACGATCCCTGGATGATGCACGACTGCAGCAGCAGTACTTTATGGGCTGGATGCAGACTAGACCCAGGCCTCGATTGGACCTCGCAGCATGCAGTACGAGAATATGAGTACTAAGTACTCCGTGCCCAGCACTCTTCCATGTGGGTCCGCTCGGGTCGACCCCAAACTTTACTTTACCACAATAGTATAAGTACCTAAGTACGCTACATTGCTCTCGATGTCACCCACTATTGTAATCATTATTTTCTTGACCCAGGCCGTGTCATAGCCCAAGAGGGCGCTTGCACATAACCGGACACCAGCTCGCACCGCTCTCCACAATCCACAGCAGAGGCCCATCCCACTTGCGCAGAGTACGAAGTAGAGTACCTATCGCTATACAGGGTTTTCCCCTAATTCTTGTCGCGAGGTAACTTCTAAGGCGTTAGCAATAGGTCCCCAGCTTAGATTCAGCTAATCAGCTAGTGTTTTTAGCCTTAATAGTTAGTATATAATAATAAAGTTAATACTACTCTTATAAGGGAAGAAGCTTATATTTTAGAGTTACTTAATTATAGCGTTATATATTAATAGAGTTGTAATAAAAGCTTATATAAATACTTATACACTTATACAAATGTTTAACCCTTGTATACACTCTATTAACCTTATTTAATTTTTATATAATCTACATAAAAAGATAGATAAGCTTCTAAGCTTTATAATAATATATTTTATATAGGGTTAGAGGTATTATATAAGCGTCTAGATAGGGGTTAAACCTTAAGAGTTAGTTTTATAAGTTAGCCCGCTCGGGGTTTAAAGAAATACCCTTATAATATACCCCTTCCTTAGACCCTAACCCTAGGGTAAAGTTTTAATGAAATACTAGATTTAAATCTACCTAGAGTTTACTAAGTAACCTTATATAATATTTCTACTTATATAAAGTTAATAAGAGGTTAAATATTTATATAAGTAACTATATAAGTTGTTATTATAACTCTATATATTAATATAACCCCCTTTCACTATAATTACTACCTTTAAGTATCTTAGTATACTTTTATAGACTTTAACTAGTATATCAATAAGGACTATATTCTAAATAAAAACTACTACTTTTTATAATCTATTACTTATAAACCTAGGACCTAATTATTTATTAATCTATCTCTTTATTTATACCTAAATGTATTTAATAAAGTTTAAGTAAAGTAAGTAGGTTAGCTAACTAGTAAATTATATATATAGGAAAATTTATCAAAAGTAGTTATATATATATATATTAGCTTCAGTATATATTTAGGTATTATATTATTAAAATACCTAAATACTAGATTTATTAATAAAGGGCTAAATAAGTAAAAGAATATAAAGCTAATATAATTTAAAACTAATCTTACTATATATCTTCTTCTATATTAGGCCTAGACCCTTCCTATTACCTATAAAATAGCTTTAAAATATCTAGCTATTAAGTCTTAAGTAGGTATTAGTAAAATCTTATATACTCTTACCTAGGGTAAAGGTAATAAATTATTAGCTAATAGTACTATTATTAAACTATAACTTATTAGTTTATAGCTAATAGTACTAGTTAGTAGCTAGAAGGTACTACTAGTATAAAGTAAATTTAAGTTAGGCTTAATATATCTTTAGTAAGAGTAGTATAATAGTTACTTAAACTTAATAATAATAGCTAGTAGTTAGTATAGTAGAGTATAGTATCTATATAAATTATAGGAGAAGGTTTAAATATATATCTACTAATTATTTATAAATTATAGTCTGCTTTAACTTTTTTAGTATGTTAATGAAGGAAAAGATAATAGTAGTAATATTATCTAAGTAGGTATAACGATACTTATAAAGTTATAGAGCTAGCTTAACTATTAAGGTATATTATACTTATTAGTATATAAGGTTAAAGTAATTAGTAATTTCTTATAGTAGTATACTAATAAAGTTATAAAGGGTATAAATCTAGTCCCTCTAATACTCTATAGTATTTATAAATTTAGTATAGTAACTATACTATTAGATAATTTAAGTAAAAGAGGGGTTTATATTTAAGGATAAAGTATTAATATTAAAGGTAAGAGGATTATTTTAGGAGGACCTAAATTACTAAGATTCTAAGACTAAAGAAGTATAAAATAACTTTATAAAACTATTTTTATTATTTAGAATAATAGAATTTATCTAGTTAGGTAAAGTAAGGGCTTAGGTACCTATAAAGTACTATAAATAAGGTATATTAATAAGGTTAAATAAGGTATTATAACGTTTAAGAGTATACTAATTAAGTTAATTATAAGTATATAAGGAAGGAAGGTTATTAAAAGTAAGTAGGCTTAAAGGTAGTCATAGGCTTAAGTAGTATTAGTATAAGATACTTATATCAAAAAAGCTTAAATAAAAGGTATAAACTAGAGGCAACTATAAGGTCTATACTAGGGGGGTATAGGCTTAACTAAAAAGGTAAGGTTTTCCTCCTTTTTATTAAAGACTTTATTAATACCCTTATTAATATTAATATTAACTTTATTATTATTATTATTATTATTATTATTATTATTATTATTAAGGGTAAGATTCTTATTACTATTAGAGTAGTTAAAGATAATAGGAAAAGTAGTAGAGCTATAGTAAATAACCTCTATAAAGGTAGAGCTAGCTAAGTAAATAGCTTTTAACTAGAGTAAAGTATATACTATTATAGTTTAGTAGATTACGTGAAAGTATTAAAAAATAATAAATTAGGGTTTAAAAGATTTAATATACTAGAGGTACTTAGTTTAAGTAGATTTTAATAGTTACTTATATTATAAAACTATAAGCTTTTTATATACTATAATAAGGGATTAAAATTAATATATCTTAGCTTGTAATATTATTTATATATATCTACGAGACTTTTATCAGTAGTTAAAGGATGATTTATACTTACTTATAGGATTTATTTATATCTTTCGTTATATATATATATATATTTATAT
>MAVT02001741.1:0-10297 GCA_001702395.2 Diaporthe helianthi
CGACTGCTTATATAGCCCATCGGTGGTGGGTTTTCCCTGCGCCCTAGAACACTATGTATTAGAATAATTACAAAGAGCTTAATACTTACATAGTTAAAGCGTTATTAGAATTTAGTATTTTTTTAATATAACCTAATTTCTATTTATTTAAGTATATAAATCCTAGCAAGTAATGCAAATATACTAGTTTTGCTTACTATATTTATAAAGTGTATTTTTGTATAGCTAAAACTAATAAAAAAAAACTTTAAGCTTTTTTAATACTTTAGATTAAAGTATTTAAAGCTAAAAATATTAAAAGCATTAGTTTAAGTAGCGCGAGAAATAAAGATATATAGTACGCTGCGTTTAAAGTGTAAATACTGCGTTACAACGTATATAAGATAGGTTGTCTTAAAGAGAGCATTAAAAAACTAGTTTAAAAAACCTTTTTAGTGCATTATATAAAATCTATTTAATTACTTACGCAATATTAAAAGCTTAAATTAGCTCCTTATAATTAAGAAAGAGTATTTTAGAGTATTGTTTATTAAGCTACTTAAAATAAAAAGCGCGGAAAATATATTTCTAACGCTTAGGAATTTTGTTACTATAGCTAAAGCTAAGTATAGCTTTACTATGTACAAAATACAGTAAGATAATGATATATTAATAATCTCTAAGCACGGAAGTACTGTATATTAAGTATAGTGTAAGTTTAAGGGCATTAACCTTAAGCTTACGCTAATATATACCTATAAATTAAATAAAGAAAGTAAGTATGCTAGCTAAAAGGTTGTTACTAAGTTAATTAAAATAAAAACTATAGTAGACCTACTTAAGTAGCTGTAGCTATATGCAAGTATAGTAGTTGCGTATTTGTATAATTAATTACTTTAATAGTTTTAAGCTTAGTAAATACTTTTATACGCTCTTAAATCCCGGTTTACTTAATACTTTTAGTAATATACTTCGTTTTGGGTTTACAAGCTTACTACTAAGCTTTGCCTAAGCTAGGAAAAAACGTATGCATATAGATATTAAGCGTACTTGTTAAAAAAAAATAGAGAAGCTAAGCGCCGGAGGAGGAACTTTAAGGTTAAGCCGCGTGCTTATATTAAATACTTTGTTAGCTATAAAGCATCTAATATCTACTTTATATAGGTTTTTAAGCTTAATAAGGTAATATATATATGTAATATAATGTTTAACGAGGAGGTATTTTACTCTTTAGAGGAGGAGGATAATAAGCTCTTTATGCTTAAGAAAAAGCAAGTATTGCTCGATATTACGAAAGAAAAGCTAAAAACAATATATATTCTATTGCGGCGTGCCTTAAGTATCCCGGATAAGCTTGTAAAGCTAACCCGGGATAGTGATTAACTATTAACTAAGCTTTCAAGCGTATTATAGGCAAGTTTAAAAGTAGAAGGATATAATTACTTATAAGGACTATTAAGCCTAATAGGTATACTAAAACTAGTATTATAGCGCTTAGAAAAAGGTATTATATTATTTAACCTAGAGGAGTATACTTTAAAGGGTAGCAAGTAAGCTATAGAATTTGCAAAAAGATAATAAGCAATAATTAACAAGCTAAATATTTCCGTATTAAGCGAAAAAAGCAACTCCTTATTAGAAAAGTTATTAACTAGCAATACAATTGTAGTGCGCACTAACTTTCTACTACTATTAGCAAGTATATTATACTGCTTGTGGATATTAACTAAGTAGCTAAAGAATATAAGGACGAGCCAGCGTTAATAAAAGCTTTTGCTAGAAAACAAGGGAATTTTTACTACAATGCTTTATGGGAATAAAGTAATTAACGTTCTAGAAGCTTGTAAATAGTTACTATTATTTAGTACCTTTATACTTAATTAGCAAAAGGTACTAAAGGAAAGTAACTAAGCATATAAGATGTTATACGCTATAATATATACGGCTGTTTAGCAACATTCCGCGGCTTAAAAGAATGTAGGTTTAAATAGAAAAGGAAGACTATATAGAAATAAGCTGCAATAGGATCCACTTAGCAACTAGAACAAGCTTTAAAATTACTAGGTAAGGACTCTCCTTATAGAAGCAGTACATGCTAAGCTATAGAATTAGCTTTAAATAGGCGCTTAAAGGGTTATTAAAAAATAAAACGCGCATAAGAAGCTATTACCTATAAAGTAGATCTTTTTATATAAGTAAAACTAAGATAGATATTTTAAGCGTACTAAAGCTTGTTTATACGTGCAAGGTAATATACAGCTGGAAAATACGCTATAGAGTATATATATATTAACACTAGCTGTACGATCTTTTTAAGTAGTAATAGCAATTGCTGCTTAATTTAATCTAAAGATTTTGCAATTTAATATTATTAACGCTTTCTTAAATACTATACTTAACAGTGAGCTAGTATATATTAAGATTCTAAATGGATTTAAATAGCTAGGGATGTATTTAAAGCTTAATAGTGCAATATATAGACTTTAGAACGCTCCTTTACTCTAGTATAAAGAATTTACGTTAATACTTTGGTTACTAGGGCTTAAAGTAAGCGCGGAAAAAAACTATTTCTTCTAAAACAAGCGAAAAACTATAATAGTTGTCTTTTTTATAAATAATTACCTAGTTATTTTCTACAAAAGCGCGGAGAAAGATACTTAAAAGGTAATCAATAGTCTTAAAGAAGCATACAAGGTTAAGGACTAAGGGCTAGCTAAGTAGTATCTTGGGGTGCATATTGTTAGGAATTTAGTAGCTAGGACACTCTATCTAGTTTATAATTTTTATATTAACAAGGTTACTATACGCTTTAATTTAAAAGATAGCATAGCGCCAAGCATCTTAATCCCTAGTATCCCGCTTTAACGGTATAAAAAGCAAGTAACAAAAGGAAAAATTAAAGCGTATTAAAAACGCGTTAGCTTAATTCTCTATATAGTAATTATAATTTAAATAGATGTTGCTTTTATAGCTACTTAATTATTGTTGTTTTTGCTAAATCTAGGTTTTAAATATATAAAGGCAGCAAAATAGTGCATTATATACTTATATACTATATGATTTTTAGCTATTAGATATAGTAGCAAGGAACCGCAAGTGCTTGTTTTTATTATAGATATTCTTTTTTGCAAATAATAAAGAGTTCCACTAATCTTCCTAGGGCTATACCGCAATGCTTTATAAAGGTTTTATGCACTAGAAAGCTACTTGGTAAAATATAGTTACTATATCTACAATAAAAGCTAAGCTTTTAGCAACTGCTTACAAAAAAAAAAGCTTCTTGCACTAAAACAGCTATTTATAAATATTGCTATTAATATTAGGGGTATATAAAAGCTTTATAACAATAATAACTAAACAATTTAGCTAATTATAGGTAAATATAGCTAGGTATTTATAAAGCTTAGGTATATTAATATTTACAACATGTAAATGCGCTAAAAGCATGCAAATAGAAACCTCCAAGTAGTATATTTGCTAATTAAGTATATGCCGGTAAATAGGTTAATAAAAGCGCTTTTAAGGCCAAAATTTAAGCACTTTAGGAAAACGTTAAACTTATATAATGCAAGGGTAGTACTTAACTAAATACTAAAAAATTAATTTAAAAATAGGGGATAAAACCCTAAGTGCTTAAATTAAGTAGCTACTTAAATATAAGGTTAATAAGTACTGTAAGCTTAACCTTTAGCTGCTTCTTATACTACTTGCGCAACGCTTATGCTTTTTTATTTAAACTTTTATATTTACTTTTATTTTTATTATTATCCTTATTCTTATTGTTATTATTTCTTAGCTTATTTTAACCGGGAGAGGTAAAGCTAGCCGGAGGCATAGGCGCCTTAAGCGCTTTGCGTAGGTTTTTCCAAGCTTTAGCAAGCTCCTAGGAATTATTTTATTAGCTATAAAAGCTTAAAAAGCTTATAAGAATTTTTTTACGCTCTTTTTAGTATTATTAGTATAAAGATTATTAAGCTAAATAAGCGGCTAAACAACCTTTAGAAATAAGAGCTTATACTTATAGTTTAACTTTAAGCATTAAAAATAGCGCTTTAAGCGCTTAAAGTTTTTATAGTTGTAATAAATGCTATTTAACTTTCTAGATAGTAAAAAGCGCATATAGCCCTTGCATAGTATAAAATGCTTAGCACTAAAATTAAGTGTATTATTGTTATTTTAAGCGGCTAGTGCTTGCTTTTTTAGGCTCTTTAAGTGCTCTCCAAAGCTCGCTAAGAGTGGGGAAAAGGAAGAAACCTTACCCTTGGCCTCGAGAATTTTATCGATAAGCGTTGCAATGCTAAGAAATAAAGGCAAAAACATAGTAAGTAAGTAAGCGTATAAAAATTAGTTTTAGTATTTAGATTTCTTGATTATAAGCTTAAAAAATAAGCTTAGTAGATATAGAAAGTAAGGGTGTTGTTTGCTTGAAAAAAAAAACAAGAAAGTATATAAAAAACGGTTCTAGGCTTGGGTTTAAATGCTTTATAGGCTTGTTAAAGTTAACAATAAGCACCTTAGGTAAACTATAAACGCTATTCTTTTCTATTGTTCTCTATTGTTTCTATTTACAAGCTCTTTTGTTTATTTATCTTTAACACTATAATAGCAACCTACGATGCTTAAATTAGATAACCGGTAGGTTGTTTAGGGGGTGTGTTGCGCACTAGAGTATGCTTAATAGTGGATCTATACTTATTGTGGAGCTTTGTTAGTACTTAAATACACGCTTCCCTCGCTTAATAATAGAGCTTGGGAGGCTAGACAATTTGCTCTATTCGATGTGCCCTGCTTGTTATCGTGACAATAGGACATTTATCATAAGTAGTCGAGACCGAGATAGAACTCTCCTAATCCAAAGGGCATCTCGAACAAACTTATATCGTTGCATTTCACTTGCCATTAGTCTAAGGTACAGATACTGAGCCCCTGACATTGGTACAGCCGAATTCGCCTCACATGGGAAACATCAATGACCGCTGTTTCGTAAGACCGTGGTATGCCACTGATGGAGAATGTTGGGCATCTCCTGCGCCGCATTCGCAATATTGGTTGAAAACCACTCAAATACCGTTTGCCAGGTTCTTTGATGGTACAGTAAATTAATATTTGATGACTGCACATGTTACAGGAATGGTGATGCCTTCTTTGTGTAGATCTTCGTCTTGGTTGGGGACGTTGGTGGAAAGCCGTAACACGAAGCCAACCAACCGCTTGGGAAACCTTGGAATGTCTAGCACTTTTGCGATCCTGGATACAACCCAGCCTTAGCCATCAGCGCCAACTTGCCTACATCCGTCACTTGCACTCTCCTATTCCAATAAATACCTACGTAGGTAAGTATCCTCAAGTGTCACAGTCCCCATATAGGAACAGTACTCAAGTCCCAGTTTCCAGCTTGCTAAAGCTTAATTGAGCCTTATTCTGAATTTGAGGAACGTTCCTCAAGCCGCGCTATGTAACAAGCCAGCGTCCACCTACCTAGCTACAGCAACCACCCACCCATCGATTTCCAGCCACCTACCCAGTATCAAGACACAAGTAGATATACCAAACGTTGACAAGTACCTTCTCTAGTTTCTCTAATTTCTCTAGCTTCTCCAAAATCTAAGGTACTTACGGTACAGACTCTATTCTATACCTTGCTAGCCTCGCTACACCTCGCTAACCTCGTTACACCTCGCTAGCCTTTCTATATCTCGCTAACGCTAGCCTCGCTACACTTTGCTAACGTAAATACCTAGGTACTTATTTTAAAAAAGAGTAAGTAACGTGTAGCGAGGCTAGTGCGGTGTGGTAAGGCTAGTAAGGTAAGGTACTTAGGCTACCTACTTCTTAGTACCCCCCGTTTTCGGCATTCATCCTATCAAGTTAGGTACCGAGCTCAGGTTTCGATAGGCCCTACTAACTCTCGAGCAGCTAGGTGACCAGCTATTGGCGCACATGAGGCTCGAATTTGGGAACCCAGACATCACAACACCTCATCCTTCAAATTAGCCAAGCAAAGTTGGTAAACCAACACCAGGTGAATGCTTGTTTGACCAGTTGACAGATGTCCGGTGGCAGGCAGCGCAGGGATGTAGTTGACACTAACCAATCAGATCCTCCGCAGAAAGCGCGCCCCTTTCCTGAAGCTTGGCCCTAGTACTGATTCCTCTTTTTAACAGCCTCACCACAAAGACAACGACTACCGGGGTTCACTTCAGTCACTACACAACATCTTTGGCTAGCCATCAAGCCTGCCGTAATCTGGCAATCACTATTAGATTCACAGAATGGTAATGGGCAAAATGCTCTGCCATAGACGTAACTCTTGTCGCTACCATGCAACCCCTACCCGCGGGACACCCCCACCTTCGGGACTACAAAAGTCCTCATCACCACCAAAACTCGATAACTTTAAAGTTGCGTAGACAATTTAATTCTAGTATTAAATACAAATAAAAACAATCGTTTTAAAGCCCTAATTTTGCTTAATCGTTGTATCTAAACGGCTTACGAATTGCGCGGCCCACACGTAAGTAAGCCTCAATTAGCTCAGGCTCTTTATTGCCTAATTTAGGCTCTTTATTCTCATCGTTTTCCTTATCTTTATCTACTACAATTAGCTTTTAACAAGCCCTTTTACAAGGCCGCTCTAGTATAGCCTTTTTCTCAATATCTTTAGCAGTATAGCCTTAGGCGATAATATCCCTAATCTATATAAACTTCTTACTAGGGTTAAGTATTACCTAGCGCTTCTTTATCTTTAAGAGAAGCTTATTTTAAGCTTTAAAGGAGGTAATCTCTTAATTCTTTATAACAAATTAAGCTTAAAGTTAATTATATACCTTGCTAGCCTTTTTAGCTTTTCTTTTACATAATAAGCTAGTATTTAGGCTAACTAAATTCTTAATATAGTTAGCTATAACTAGGGATTTTTCGTTAATATCCTTATTTATTTTCTCAAGAGTTTCCTCGCGCTTTTTTTTTATTTAGCTTGCAATCTAGATATATAAGGGCTTTTCTACAACTAATAGGCTAAATACCTATAGTTCGAAAGGCTAACTAAATATGCTTTGCTATAATAAACTTTTTTATAGCTAATAAATAGCAAAGAAAGTTAATCTTATTAACTAAGGCTATATTAATTAGGGAGCTTAACTTATCTAATTCTTGTTAGTAAGCTTGCTTCTTAATGTTAAAGAAACTATTATCCTAAAGTTATAAGCTATAAAAACAATATACTAGTAGGTAATAATAGTAAATATTAACTAGAAAGTATTCCTATATAAACTCTTTTTATAAACTAGTTAGTTAACTAGCTTATTATTTATAAAGAAGATAAGGGAAATATATAAAAACATAAAAGCTATGCTTATTAAGAATTAATAAAGTAGCTTTTTCCTTATTAAATATACCGTTTTTAGTATAAATTTAGTTAATTTATAGGATAAAGTAAGTTTTTAGCTATTTAATACTAATACTGTTAGTAGTTTACGTATTTAAACTAGTAATAACGTACTATGTAGTAATTTTAGAAAACTCTTGCTTAAACTACTAGGCTTAAAGTTTTTTTCTTTTAAAAACAACTACTAGCTTGAATAAATACCCAATAGTAGAAGTAGATTTAATTATAGTTATCTAGCTATAGCCTTAATTAAAGTGTAAAAGGGTTTCCTTAGTTTTTTTATACCTAAGTACTAGAGAATTAAATCCTATAGAAAATAAAAAAGTTAGTTAAAATACTTATTAAAGTATTTTAGAAGAGTAACTAACTAAAGCCTGCTATAATACCTCCTTCGTCTATGTTTATAGTTAACTTTAGCTTAATCTAGTTATATTCTCCCTCCTAGATATTAAAAAACTACTTTACAGCCTTTAAAGTAAATAAGGTAAACCTTAAATTTTTTTATCTTTAGCTAATTTTAGTATTAATACTATTATATCGTTTCTTAAAGCCCTTAAGCTACTTACAGCCTAATAGCTAAATATCGCCCTTTTACTTAAAGAGGCTAGCTACTATAGAATATACTACACTAGCTATAGGTGTAAATCCAAGTCTTTCTTAGCGTAGAATCTAATTAACAACCCTTTCTTCTTTAAGGCGAGTAAGGTAGGCGGCTAGTTATATAGTTTCTCTTGCTAGTATTTAGCCTTGTATACGTATAGAGATGGTTTACTTTAGTATGTTGTGCTTGGCTATAGTAACCCCTAGGGATATACCCTTTTCTATAATATCGTGAATAGCGTTAGCCTTATTATTGTAAGAGTATTTTTTAGGCCCTATTTCGACTGAGCTGTAAAAGAAGAGCCTACTAGTCGTGACAATATTTATATTTGTAATAGTAGATTTATATAAAGAAATATGTTCTAAATATAGATTAGGCTTTAAAGAAGAAATTGAAACGGGATGTTAAAACTAAAGTTTAATATATTTAGTTAAATAATTACTATAAGTGAAACGATTCATACCTCATAGTATATTATAGAGATTATAAGAATTAATATATTATTTTAGAGTATTAAATAGTTCCTTACTTAATAAAGACTTATACGAAGCTTCTGAAATATATTAAAAGCTTGAATTTAAAATTTATAATGTATTATTTATAATATAATAATTTAAATTACTTGTATTAATATATGAAAAATAGCGATCGAAGATTCGTATATAGAAAAACGGAGGGTGTATAGGTACAAATTTTCTTTTACCGCTATAGCTAATTAAAGCTTAGCTTTCAATGTTAAATTTTATATATAATACCCCCCGAGTGCTTTTACTGCAGCTTTACTAAATAAATATAATTTTCTTCCTCTTTATCAACGTTATAAAGTAATATAAAAAGCTCTACGTATAAGAATAATACTACTTAATTGTATATTTTCTAAGTATAAAGTATAAATAAGGCCGATTTATAAGTAAAGTAATAGTAAAATTTTATATAATCTTATATATAAATATAAAAATATAAAGCCTTTATATAAACGCGAAAAATTTAATAAAACTTTTAAAAGAAATATTTTATAAAGTAAATCTTTTTCAAAGTTTATAGTAAGTTACCTTTATTAATTTATAAAAGTTAGCTATATATTAAGTTTCATTTTTAGTTTATATAATAATCCTAGTAGTAAAGCTTTACTAAAGCTCTAAATTTATAAGAAATGTAACGAAATACTGGATTTAACTATACATTTTAGTATAATATACAAATGATAAATTAATAACAGAGTTAATACGAAACTATTTATTTGTAGGACCGAAGGACGACTCGTAGAATATCTTCGTATTTTACGATAAGAAAAAGACCTTTGTAAAGAGAACCTATATAAGGACGATATAATTTTTATATATAACGAAGTAGAGTTTCTTATATAAATTTATAAATTAAATATTAGCTTATAAAGTTAATGAAGGGTTAGAAATTAATAACTTATTAGTTTTGAAAACTTAAATCCTTGTATATAGGGCTATATTTATACCTATATACCCCTAGTTATTCATGTGCGAATCTCCGATCTCTAGAAGTATCATAGTTTAAGTAGTACTTTTTTTATTCACCCTAATAATGAACCTTTAAGTATCTTTAAAAATAATTTAGGAGACCCTTTCAGGAACCACTCCCTTTAAAATCGCCTTTTTCTACTAAAAACGTCGATTTTTACCGCCTTATAGATAATTCAGTAAAAATACTCTAACTAAGTAACAACTTTAATTAAATCTATATTAAATTCATAAGTACTAATAAATAAATGTACGATTAATTGATAGTCTTATTTATATATATACAATTATATAAACTTGTACTAACTAGTACTTACAATATTTATAAAGAAATATATTAGAAGAGATTTAAAGCTTATTATTAATATTAGTAAATAATAGTTAATTAAAACCGATATATTAACTATATATTAATATAAACTAGGAGAAATTTTAGCTATAACGATTTTATTTATTATGTTAATCAAGATTAAAAAAAATAAGTTAAGTATCTTTCCCTACTTCATTTACTCTACTTAATTTAATTCTTTAATAATTAAATAAATAAAATAGCTATAAGGTAAAGCACTTTTCGTTTATATTAATATATAAATATTATATCGTTTTTAATAAACCTTCTTTGATTAATAATAATAATAAACTTATTATTTAAGATTTCATTTACTATATAAAAAATAGATAAACTTTGTTTTATATAATTTACTATTAAAGGGGAAGTGATATATATTTGTATATTTCTTTTTAAAATGAATTATTTAAGATAGATTCAATAGAGTTGTGACAGTATACCTGTATACCTATATACCTGTATACCTAGGTATATAGGTATATAGTATA
>MAVT02001743.1:0-10291 GCA_001702395.2 Diaporthe helianthi
AATGTTGCTTTAGTAATAATTAAAGCTTAGTAAAATAGTAGTTTAGTAGTTGCTAGAGACTACTACTAACTTGTGAAACTATTACAACTTAACATTACTGGATGCTTGGAACCTCGAGCAACCAAGGGAAATATAGGACAAACAAGCTATTAGCAAAGCTAAAATGATTATTAAGTCTATGCATTTATTTTAATAAAGCTATTATTACTACTAGATATAAATAGAAACTTTTAGTTTTCGCTTTCCTAAAGAATTAAACTTTAAATAAACCAAAAAAGAAGTACTTTTTGTATTCTACAAACGCTTTAAAAACCTTTTATTATAGATATTGCCCTATTTTGATTAAATACTTCTAAAGTTAATAGTTAAATTTGGAAACCCTTTTGTAGCTATCCCTCCTAGGGCCCTATTTGCTAGAGATATTCCGGGATAGTTATCTTTTTTGGCTAAGGCGTTAAGCTTATTAAGTACGCCTTTCTCTATCCTAATTCCTCCCTATAAAGGTTAATACTATAATTCTCCTCCTCTTAATCTACTTACTAATGTTAGTAAGCAAAGTAGAAACTAGTCTTTAAAGTACTTTAAATATAAGAGCAAGAAACCCGCTTAAGCTATCCCTTTTGTTTCTAACAACCTAGTTAAAAACATTTAAAGTTAACTTTTACTTTTGCTTATACATCTAGCTTAAGCCGTACAACTACAGGAAATATTTAATTAAGCTTAATATATAGCTAGAATTGCTTTAGTTGCTATTTTTTTACCCTAGGCTACCTCTATTATAATAAATAATCTTAGTATAAAGAGATTTAATAGAACTAATATATTTTAGGCTATTTTAAATATCAAAAACTTAGCTCGCTAGTTTTTATACTTAAAAAAATAATCTTTTAATGCTATTTAAGCAAAATACTAGTTTCTATAAGCTTACTAAAGTAATTAACTAAGTTACTACTAGCCTTAGAATTTAGTAAATTTAAAAGTAATAACTTATTGCTTTCTTTAAAATAAACAACAAATTAATATAAGTAAATCCCAATAAGGTAATTAAAGAGCTATATAAGGATAATTTAAGCAACAACTTGCATAAAAAAAAGGCTAGGGTTATTAAGTATAATTAAGTCCTTAGCAATACTAAAAACCTAGCTACTACGCTAGTCTAGCCCTTCTATAAATGCTTGCCCCCTTGAGTAAAAAAGTCTCTCCTTTTTAAAAAACGTACTAGTTTTAATCCAAAAACTATGCCTTAGCCTAAGTTTAAATCCATTCTTTTAAACTTCCTTAATAGAAAAATTAAATATACTAGGCAGGATATATCTAAAACTAGCTTTATTCTATAGGATTAACCTATTCGCTCTTTTAACAATATTAGTTCTATTTTTAAGGATAAACAATCTTCTCGCAGTTGCATTATTTCTAATTAGAAACCGTATTCTACTAAATTAGTATCTTAGGATAATTCTATTAACTATATTACTAAGGGTATTATAAATATAAAGATTAATATTATTAAGTTTTTTTTAGCTAAAAGGAAATAGTTTTACTAAAATTTAAAGGTATACAAAAGCTCGTTTGTATAACACTTGGCGGAACAACCTAGGGCTCTCTAGTCCCGGAGTAGTTAGTTTTATCTAAGCCCCGGCTATTAGGTCTTACGCAACTAAACTAGCATATTAATATTCCTCCAACTACTCGTAATAACACCTAGAGAACTAAATATATAATATTCCCTAGTTTTTAATTACTTTTCTTTAATTTTATTTTTACATCCTTAATAGCGCCGTTTCTATCCTTAACGTTTAAAACGTTAGGGGCTAGTGTATTATTTTATTCTATCTACATTAATACACTAATATATAAAATATTTATTTATATATTTTAACCTATACGCTTATTTTAATTTCTTAGCAAAAAGCATATATTTAATTAAAAGGTATATAATTAAAGAGCATTATTTTATTTGCTACAAAAAGAGTTATTAAAAATTTATTATAAGCATTTAGCCCTTTATACTAATGTTAATATCTATTAAACATTCCCATAGTTATAACCTTCTTTTTTTTACTTTTATTTTTAACACTCCTTAAGCTTTAAGCGCCTAAGTTAAACCTTAATATCTTTAATCTCCCTAATAAAAGCTTCGCGGCACTCGTTATAGTTATATTGGAAAACAATTTAAGTAGCACTACTAATCTAAAGTTTAAATAGTAGTATATTTTAAAAATTAGTTTAACGGCTTATAGTAGCATTATTAATAATAGCAAAATTAGCAAACTTGTTAAAGCAGCATTTTTAGCCCTTAATTACGTATACCCAGTTTGCGCAGGTGTTTCTTTTAAATCCTTTAATTAACCTATATTTGAAAAAAGGGATTATAATAAGTACACCCTAGGAAAAGTATTATTCTATTTTAAACATACAATAGTTATATAGGGTTTTATTCTAACGCTCTAAAGCAGTAATTAAAAAGCTTATAGTATAACGTTTATCTTTATTGTTGCAAATTATAAATATATATCTTCTATAGAGTAGTTTTGCTATTTTCTCTATAAAGATATTATTAACATCTTTTATTATAAGCTTATAAATATTTTGCTAGATAAACTTAAAATCCTTGTTTCTAAAAAGTTTACTAAAGAATGTTGTAATCTTTTTAGGGTTTTTTTAATTGTTTAAAAGCTAGGCAATATATTAGTTAGCACTTTTTTCCTTAAGGCAGTAAATACTTACACCCTTGATAAAGGTATAGTAAAGGGGATTCTCTTAAACCTGCTCAGCTATAAGGTATTCTCCTTGTTTAAAGTATATAGCGAGACCGCTATTATAAAGAGCAACAGGGCTTTTATAATTAAAAATGGGCTTGAAAGTTATAAGAATAAACAACTCTTGCTTTTTGCCCTTCTTTTAATTGTCCTTTTTGCTCTTTAGCTTAATAAGTTCTCTATTTTTAAAAATAAAATCTAGGAACACTTGCCTTACTTGCGCCTTTTTGCTTAGGAATTAAACACTAGTAGGTGGAATAAATTTATTATTTATAAAATTATTTGCAAGATTGTTAATATTTATCTTGTTGCTTATTATTCTAATTAAGAAAAATGGGTGTAAATAAAGGAGTTTAAATGCCTTATTAAGAAAAAAAAAGAGAAAAAGGAGGTTAATAACTACTAGCAACGGAATTTAAAAACTTAAAAGGGGTAGAATAGAAATCAATAGAATTAATACTTAAAAGTATTTAGTAACTTAGTTAAAGTTTAATTAAACAACTACTATTTAATTAAACAAGGAAAGAACGCTAGTAAATTACTTAGCATTATAACTTTCCTCGCTAAATAACCCTTTTTCTAGCAACTATTTAAGAAGGCTTTATTTACTACCTTTAGCTAAATTTAAATTTCTTTTTTTCTTTTTTACAACGCAGTAGCTACCTTTTTTGCTTAATTCCTTTTTAATTAAACCTTTTTTTCTTAGATTAATTAGTAATAAATCTTCGAAAAGCAAGTTATATAAGGTTACTATTAAGTATCGCGCTAATTAAATACATTTTTACCTCCTTTACCTTTTTTTTAACTATTTACACGGCAACCCTTAGGGATATAAAACTCTCTTTTTACTCTCCCCTTTCGTTATCTACTTTTCTAATTCTCTAATTAGTATACCTCTTAAGATAAATAAGCGTTAATAGCGTAAAAAAGGCAAATCTAAAGGGCTTTTATTAAACATCTTAATGCAAAACCTTAAAAAGATTATTTAAGGCGCCTTTAAATTCCCTCCGCTAAAATATCCGCTTAACCTAGATACCCCTTTACTTAATATTAAAAAAAGGATTAGTTTTAACCCAAAAAAAGCAAAAGTTAAGCTAAGTTCCCTACTCTTTTATACTAACTTTAGTAATTACTATTTTGGAGTTTGCTTTTCAAACCTAGTAGATATTTAAAACCAAAATACATTTAAGCGCGGCAAGAGTATAGCTTTTAGCTAAGATCCCTTTAAGATTTAAATTCTTATAAATAAGCTTTGCATTTTTAAATCCTAAAGAAACTTTAAGGTAAAACAACTATTATTTTACAATGCTAATTAGATACCTTTTAAGGAAATAAAATATATTTTAAGGATACACTTTCCTAGGATTAATTTATACCTTAAGCTTTATTAATCTTTTAGATTTACTTGTTTTTTCAAAAAGTATTAGGGGTATTTTTTGCTCTTACTTTATAATGCTAAAAAACTTCTTGCTACTAAGCAGCAACTTCATAGCGATTATATTATTTCACTTTTACAATAGCAGCTATTAGACCTTATTAATCTTATTTTCTTTTTTAACTAGCTTGCTAAGCACAATAAACATTTAACTTTAAACTTTAAATAGCAAAAGCTTAAAAAAACTTATTGGTTTATTATCTTACCTTTCTACTATCTTAATTATTAAGTAGTTGTTATCTACAATTGTAAACTTAAAAAGATTTTAATTGCAAATACTTATTTAAATGTAAAAAGCTATAAATCCAATTTTAATGCTATAAAAAATATTATACTTTTATACTTAAAGAATAAGCTTTCCAAAAAAAAAAACTAATAAGCTGCTATTATTAGCTATATAACTTAATTTAACTACTTAACTTTTGTTTATAAACTATAAGTGGCATATAGCTAACTTTATTGCTTTCTTCTTTTGGGAAAATAAAAGAAAATCTAACTAAATAATTAAAGATTGAATAACCTTTAACCTTATATAAAGTACTCCACCTAGGCGTCCCTTGGAAAAGTTTATTCTTTACATATAAATATTTATAATTTAATTAAATATAAATAAAACTAGTAAATAGGTTTAATAGCCTATAAACTAATCTATTGTTACTTTAAATAAGATAAAAAACCTAAAAAAAACTAAAAGCTAGCTTATTTTCTAGTAAAAACTTACGCAAAAGGAAATACAAAACGTTCTACTAGAAAAACTATTACTTAATAGAAAGCCTATAAAATTTATAATTAAGAATATCTCCTAGCAATTTAGTAAAATTAACCTAAAGCGCTCTATTAATTACCAAATATTCTAATATTAAACCCTAAAGTTTAATATTATTAAGGAATTTAGCGAACTCTTTATAGTTAATACTATTAAAAGAATAAAAGCAAAAAGCGCTACTTTCTATAATAATTAAGTTACAATTCCTATATTTAATAAAGTATAGTTTTTGCCTCTTAATTGGGATACGGGAAAAAGAAAAGAAAGTAAAATACCCACTGCAACTAAGCTCCATAAAGACGTTATTATTATATATAACAAGGCTATATATAAGTATATTAACACTTTAAGAGTATATAAGTAGGTTCCTATACTAGTAATTCTACTTAAACACGTTTTATAGGCAAACACCGTTAAGATAGTCCTTGAAAAAAATAAGCGTGCTACAAAGAAGGAGTAGGAAAAAGCACAGAAGGCTAGAAGAAGCCATTGAAACGCTAGAAAAAACCCTTAAGGTCTTTAATCAAGTTGCTTCGATTATATCGCCCTATTGCCCGCCGTATATACAATAGGTTTAAAAGGGGTGTATTCTAGGGCGCAGGGAAAACCTACTACCAATAGGCTATATAAGTAGTTATACCGCCGCGTAGATTTTTAAGCTTTTGGAACAACAATCTTAGTCTCTTTTTTTGCCCTATACCGTATATATCCTCTCTGATCAGAGCGTACAAAAAAAAATCCATCTTTTGGCCCCGGGCCACCATTTAACTTTCTTCCCCTTTTTTCCTCTACAGCGTCAGACGTACCTTCGGCGGCATCTAGCAGAGCGACGACCTAACACTGTTGGGCTCTCGTTTTTACTATCTATAGGATTGCCTCCTTAGTATACGTTGCCTACAAATCAGCGTACAGAATCTTAAATGCACGCTGAAGAAGGGCATAGTATTGTTTAACCTTGCTAACCGACTAATAGGCTTTTATAAGCACCTGTTTGCAGGTAATTCCTATAATCTTAGTAGCGCTTTAGAAGTTTGCTAAAGCAAAGTTGGTTTTTATATTATAAACCAGTTGGTTTAAAGGTTCTAGGTACAAGTTAATCCAAGCTATACGCAAAGCCTCCTAAGTATCCTTTGTAAATAAAGATAAAAGAAAACGTCCAAATTGAAAAGAGATTGCTAAATTAACAACGTGCAAGACTAGGGCTTGAATTAGGTATATAACATTAACTATAACCTTGTAGTTAAAGTCTAAATTATTCTTAAGGTTAAACTTAAACCTTTTTAGGGCTAAATTGTAGAGTTAATAGTAGTAGTAGAACTTTAAAATCTCTTCTAAAATGGAAGTTTTAACAAGGTATCTAGCGTTTAAAAGCAAACGATGAAGATAATTAGTAGAAGGGTGTTTAAACCGTCGATGGAGATATTAAAGTTTACCTTCTGTAAATAGCATTTAGTGTTCGCTATAGCTATTTGCAGCGAAGAACTATGGATATCCCTATTTCTATGTAACTTTGTATATTTAATTAAATACCCTGTTTTGCTTTTGCATAATTTTATTTATAGTATTGCGGAAGTAAATACCTAGTATAGTTATATCTTAAATATATAGTAGGAACAAAGTAAGTGTGTTAATAATGTAGAACTTTATATTACTAAGTAGAGTTCTTATAGTAATAGTTTTTAAAAAAAATAAACTTTAGTTTATTATTAAACTTAATAAATGCTTTACTACTTTGTAAAATATCTAGAATAATAGATGGATTTGCTTCTTTAAGCGCGAGGAACTAGTTATAGCCGCTAGTTAAGTACTTTATAGTACTAATATTTAGAATAATTCCCTAAAATTGTTGTTAAGAGTAACGATTGTTAAATATAAAAACTTAAGCTAGGCTTATACTTGTTCTAGTATATTTATCTGGGGAAGGGTTTATAGAATAAAGGAACGCTTAATCCATAAGGTATATAGCGTTTTTATAGTTAAACGCCTAGGTTTAGAAGTACTAAGTTAGTATATTGTTATTATTGCAAAGGTTAATAAAATTGCCTTGCTTTACAAGTAGTTTACCTTTAATGTTAACAATATATGCTTAATAGTTATTCTTAAACAGCTGTTCCTTTTTATTTTCCTAAGACAAAAAGTACTAAGTACGCGCCTATTTGCGTTCCTCGAAGGAGTAGTTAGAAAACTAACAGCCTTTAGTATTATAAACAAAGTAGCGTTTTCCTTAGCTTTTGTTTATTCTAAATTAGTTACTATAGCTACTAAAATAATTGCTAGATTTAAATCTACAACTATACTTGCTACGATTAAGTAAGTTATTGCTAAAGCTTTATTAGCTTCTATAGTTATTACCTCGAAAGTTGCTATTGCTGCGGAAGGTACTATTGCTTTAAAAAAAGCCTTTAAATCCTTGTCTATTGCGGAAGTTACTATAGTATCTAGGCTAGCTACTATAGTAATAGCGGTTAAGGAAAAACTAGTCCTAGTTTTTATACTTCGCAGTAGTAGTATTATTAGCGTAGTATTTATTAATGTCGCTATTAGTATAAAATACTTACCTTAAGTTTAGTTGCTAGCTTTTATAGGCTTAAAGTGCTACTTATAAGTTTAAATATAACTATTTAATAAAGTTAGGCAAGCTATATAAAGCTATACCAAAAGCTAAAACGTTTTTAATAGCGCAAAGTAAGTTGTTATATATAGGTTAATTGCTATACTTTTAGTATTTAAGAGCTTAATAGTAAATACTTAGCTTATTTAGTAATAGTTAAAAAACCTAAGTACTATCTTTGTTAGGGTTCTTTTGTTATAACTTTATATAAGTAAAAGTAGTTTAGTTAGTGTAATAATTAACATAGTTAGCGTAATCGTTAAATCTAGTTTTAATTTTTAAGTATATATTGTTGAATTTGTTGTAACGCGTAATATATTATATATAAAAGGTTTTTACTTTATTTTTTAAAATATAAAAAAATACTACTTTAAACTAATTTGGGAAAATACTTAAGTTGTTACAAACTATAAAGAAGATTTAAACTTTGTTATTAAACACGTTGTATAATTTACTAGTATATATATTTTTATCCTTATAGCACTTGCTAAAGTTAAATATAGTAAACGCCTTAGGAGGCGCAGGATTTACTAGTTTTAGTAGCAATATAAAATATAAATTGTGCAAATTTAGCTATTTACAAGCCCTAAGCCAAGCGGTATACTATATACTCTATATATTATTATTACCTTAAATAACACCAAAAGGTTTATATAGTTGAGTTAGCTCTTTGCTTGCTGGATTTATAAGTATATATTGTTTATTTACAATGTAGCCGCTATTTTTGCTCTATTTAATAGTAGTAGGCCTATTGCTAGCCTTTGCCAGCGAAGCTTTACTTTTTGCGCGCGCTAGTAAGTTATTACTAGCTATAAGATTAATTTTGGGAGAAGGTTTAAAAGTAGCAGATAGTTAAGCATCCTTTTTACTTTTAGTTTTAGGCTTAATTTGCTGTGCAGCCATTTAGGTTGCAATTTTATTAATATCCTTATTAGTAAGTAGATTAAAGGCGTTACTTTTACTTTAGCTCCTTAATAAGGTAAACAATTGTAAACTTAGTATATAGTAGTATATAACGTTCTTTAATTCCTTTACAAAGGGTATATTGTTTTTTAGTATTTTTAGAAACTCCTCTTTTGCAAGCAATTACAAAAGGTATTAATAGTTTTTTTTTTAACGGCCTCTAGTATAAATACCCTTTAACTATAGTATTTTTTTAAGTTTTCTTACAATATTGCAATAAAGCTTAATAAATATATCCTTTGTTTATTTGTTAAAATCTTTTTTAAAGTTCTTAAAAACTTCCTTAAATATTTCGCGCTTGTAAGCTTAAACACGGTTAATAATCCACGTTACTAGATATACCTTAGTATACTCGTTCTTGGGCATAGGAACGCCCTAAAGCCGTAGGTTATAGTGTTCTTGTACTTATAGATACAAAAAATAAGTGCTATCCCGCATTTTACTAATAGTAAGCGGTTGTCGCTACTAAAATAGGAAGTTAATAGCTATTTTTAGTACTTTTTGCTTAAATTTATTGATTTTAAAGCAAAGTCTAAAGTAAGTTTAGTTGTTCTTAATTAATTTAGTTAATTTAGTAGACTTTTAGCTAATCTAGTTAATTTAAAAGTAGAATCTAAAGTAATTTTAATAAACTTACAATAAACTTAATTAATTTAATTGATTTTAATTAATTTAATTAATTTAAATGCAAAATCTAGAGTAACTTAAGTTGAAAAGTAGTAAGAGTGTGTAAAAGAGTGTATTTAAAGGAGTAGGTAAGTAGGTAAGTAAGTAAGAAGGTATAAGTTTAAAGAAATTAGTGTAAGGTTGTTGTAGTTAAAAATAGATAGGGCTGTAGTATAGAATTTTTTTATTAGTACAAGTTCTTTATTTTGCTAATTAGTGTATAGCTTAATAGGTGGGGTATAAGTAAGGTGCAAAGGGTAGTTAGCTACTAATTTAGTAATTGCTAGTTTTGCAAATTCTTTAGTTGTATAATGATTTTAGTGCGTTAAAGGAATGCAATTAACAAGAAAGGTAGCTACTAGTAAGCGGAAGTATAATTAACTAGCTTCTTTTAAAGTGCTTGCTAGAAGCATAAATAAAGTATTAGTAATAAGGGAATAGTCTAGTAGTTCGCGGTAAGATAAGTAAAGGGTTTCTAAGGCGTAGTTAACGCTCTCTTAATAGTTAAATGGATTTATATAAAGTAAGTATTTAAATATCGTTAAGAGATTGCAAATCTATAGTATATACAATTTATATAAAGCAAGTATCTTATAATGCTAAATCTACTTAAGTATAGCTATTTCTATAAAACCTTGTTAAAGCAAAGTTTTACTAAGTAGAACGTTTATCTCTTCGTTTCTTGCTATTTATAGTTACTACCGAAAGCAACCACTAATTAGTGTTAGTACAGTAATTACGTATGCATATATAGGAAGTTGGGTAGTAGTTGTAGTTATATTTCTTTATGTCGTCTAAAAGGAAGAAGTAGCGGAGCTACGCCTTCGAAGACAACCTATTTATGTGCAGCGCTAGTTACGTGCTAGTCACGTGACAGGCCTGCACTGCTATCAATCTACATACTAGTTCAACCCACACCTAAATAAATATACTAGATATTTAAAAGTAACTCTTTTATAATTAAAAGATAAAGCTTTAAATACTTTTAAAAACTATAAAAATAAAAGATTTAAAATTAAGTATTATACTATACCTTTATATATAAAGGAGCTTAATAGGCTAATAGAGAGACTTAATTTAATAATAATAAA
>MAVT02001744.1:0-10277 GCA_001702395.2 Diaporthe helianthi
AATATTTAAATATTAAGTAAATATTTAATACTTAAATATTATATATTTATATATTCGATATACAAATATATAAATATATAAAGGGTTCGATATTCAAACATATAAATATATAGTATATTTATATATTTATATATTTATATATCCAATTACAGATATATATATATATACTGTTACAACTCTGCTTATATTTACACCTTCTTACTTTTACATATCCTTATCTACTTAAGTAAAAAATATAAAAGTTAAGCTTCCTTCTACTTTAAAAAGGTTTCTTTAATAATATAAAAGAGGTCTCTAACTCTAATAGCCCCCTCTAGGCTTTCGAACCGGAATGCTGTAAGCTGATATTATAATAACTTGTTCCTCAAGTGTTAGGTGGCTGTATACTTGAATGCTGGGCTGTTGGTAGATAGTCTCAATATTTATGTGTGCATCGTTGGCAGAGATGCAAAAGCCAGAAGAGTTACTTACAGGTTTCTGCACAAATATGGTGGCAGCATGAATGATTTCAAAACGTATTCAAAGGAGGTAGGATCCATAAGCGGTGGCTGTTGTTACATTAGCTAGGTACTATCTTCCGTGAATTCATTGCTGGTGATCAGAATGCGTCATCACCTGTGCCATGCTTTTATAGTATCGTTTTAGGTACTTATATATCTATAGGATAGGCATTCTAACTGTTAGATTAAGCTACTATCTTTCGCGATAGTAGTTATACAGTGTGCCTTAACCTAGGTAAAATAGGTATGTGCTTTTCCTTTAATGATCCGAAATTTCGGAATTTCAGATTTGGAAATATTTCACAGCTACTTCGTCGCAGGACTCCGAGTGCGGATGTCTTCTAATATCGCAGGTTCACTGCGGTACCATGGACGCTCTATGAGCCTTTGTGCATGGAACCATACTCTTGGATTCCCCAATGCCCTGGTCACTGGCAGCACGCAGTCAGTGTGTGGCAGCGAGTGTTATTTAGATACTGTGGAGATATCTCCGCTATCCCCCGGCTTGTATGTTATGATCAGGCATGAGCCAAATGAGTATGATCAGCGGCCTCTTGGATCATGGTTATCTCCTCCAGGATGCCACGAAGGATATTCTGACGAGCAGTTTTGGTGTTGTTTTGCTCATTCCACTTTTGATTGATCAGAAGCAATCCGATTAGCATCAGAGAACGAATGTAATCAGGACTCAGGATCCAGAGGCACTTGAAATCTGTGAGCCGGCGGCGGAACTGGCTGCAGAATCAGCCCTGGCCGGAACCGATTGTGGTTGCAACATCTCTTGGAACTTTCCTGACGTCCTCCTGAATCTGGTCGACAAAGTTCCTCAGATTTGTTCTGTCTTTGAAGCGTCTTATGGCTTCATGGGCCTGGAAAGCAGCGGCCATGAAAAGCTGCAAACAGGACAGAGCATCCGGTTGCCATGCAAGCAAGTGGAAGCAGGGGTGAGTTGAGAAGCTCTCGTAGGTCCATCCGCGTGAGGCCACAATTCTCTTGGGCTTGGGTTTCAAGATTAATCCTGGAATTCTTCTGACTCAATTTCAAGACTGTGGCATCGATGCTTGCTGTGATTTGGATCCACTGCGCCATTCGACGCCCGGACATTTTGCTCTGTTTGAGCACATTCCCTCGCAGTAACCATCCCGCTTTACGGCTAGTATCAATACCTTGTGGTGGGCCAGGATGGTAGGGACAAAGGTCGTGAGACAGTGGGACTTCTCAATACATTTGTTATTCCTCAACTGGTTCTCGATCTGTGTTAGGCGGAGCCCCAACATCTTTTCAAAGGGGATTACTACACACAGGCGTGTCAGTCCTGGTATCAAATGCCCAGTGTGTCCATCAGAGGCTCAAATGGCTCGTTGACTAGAAGTGCCTAAGGGTAGCTTCCCAGATTTCTCGTCCACTAAGCACTCCTCGATTGTGGCCATACACACGAAGATGATGATGGAGTTCTTTGGCCAACAACCAGCGTCGTCAGAATCGTCTTGGTCGGACCATCGGCGCTCAGACACCAAGTAGTGGGCCGCTTCGTCAGTCAGAAGATATCACAGAGTTCGGCATCCAGGGAAGCTGAGGTCGCCGCTGTTCGTGTGACCGAATCTAAACCCAACTCTTGCAATGGTTGTCGTTGCTCCCGTCGTCATTAGCGGACGGTAAGGACAACTTTCCAGCACGTTGTGGCGCCCCGGCCAACAACTGGCGAGGATTTGCCACAGTTGGCAGGCTATCCACGCTATAAAGGACAGTCAGTATCGCTTCATGTCTAGAAACAAGGAGACTAGGCGAGCACCAGTTGACTCACATTTTCGAAGGCCAGATATGAGCAGACCCAGCAGTGCCCAGGTGGCTCCAAAATTTGATTGAATCAAGTCTGGAGTTCTGCGTCCTAGACTTCAGGATGCGAAGTGGTCGACTGGTACACAACTGCCCAGGTGGGTATGAAGGCATGTTGGTAATGCCCAGGTGTTTGGTTGAGCTCTTGAGTGCTGGTTTCGGAAGTGCAGTCGTGAAAACCAGCTGCAGATTGTTGCTTTCCTGTTCTTTTGTTTCTTACAGCAGCTCTCCGTTGGCCTTAGAAATTTCAGAAACAAAGTCACTTTCTTTCTTTTCATTCTGGGAGGCACGTATTGCTTATGATACTCACAACTGCCCCATTTTTGGGGTTCCATGAAGACTCTGCCATTAAACAGGAAGCACTGTTCCTGCCTCAATATACTCCAGAAGTGTGCTAGTACTCAAATGCTATAAGTCGACATCTGATTTGGACAGGACACTGGACCAGTCTTGTTTCATCATCCAGTCTCGCAACCCCGTCATGGGACAGTCGATGCCAGCCTTGGGGTCTGTGTTAGCCACATTACATGCCCTCAGCAAAATGTCACAAACAGGGCTCCTAATTAAACTCTCACCTTTCTCAGATCCTCTGCCCTTAATAATCGCTCCGGGGCATACCCCGGATCAGACGAATAATCAAACATGTCAGTTATCTCCCCTCCGAAATCCTCATCTCCACATGCCTTCACCATGACCTCCCTCGGCACCTGACGGTATCGGGCCGGTTTGCCAGTAGCCTCGCTCCAGGCGGCAATCCAGTCGGCAAAGGTACACGTTGTGCCTTCGGCCATGTACTCCTTGCCGCACCACGAGGACTGGTACACGGCATAGACGAAGTTGCCCATGTCGGCGGCTGGATCTAGGTGGGGCACAAGTTTCCCTGGGTCGGTGCAGAAGCGCATCTCGAAACTCCCGTCTTCCATCTGGGATGTAAAGGATCAATTCTCATCAGCGTCGACTGACCATGGCATCCCGAGCCTGACGGCGAGAGCTGGAGACATCAATTAATTACCTTGGCAAAGTATGACTCGGGCAAGATTCGATGGCTCGTCATGAAGTACCCCGTCTGGACACAGCTCATCTTGCTCGCCAACCGCGGGTGTTTTCCCTTCACATAGTGAGGAAACACCTCAGCCTTGGCATCAAAGTGATAAAGCTCCTCAAACCGGCCCCCACTGCACCGTCCAGCATGACTGAGCGTCGAGGCAAAAAACCCATTCGCATCCAGCGAGTCCGCAGTCGCAGCAGCAGCAGCATCAGCGATATTCCTCCCCTGCGCAAGCTCCACACGGCCCGCATACTCCCTCACGCCGCCCAGGCCAAGCGCTTTGGCCTGCTGCCGGCTCCCGTCGATCCTATGCGGGAAGAAGAGCTCCCAGTAATTGGTGACGCTGAAGATGATGTTGGCGCCCTTGAAGACCTCCTTGAGCGATTCGAGGTCGTTTAGGTCGGCGCCGACGACCTCGGCGCCCTGGGCCGCTAGCTCTCTGGCGGGGCCGCTGCTCGGGTCCCGCGTCAGGCCGCGGACGCGGAACTGGTCCGGACCTTGGCGGAGGAACCGCCGGGCTACGGAGCCGCCTTGGTTGCCGGTCGCGCCGACCACGACGACGAGTTTGGGGCGGGTTGGGATGGACATGGTGGTTGGTTGTTTGGGAGAAAAGATCTAAACTACAGTGCTAGTAAGAAGTGGGAGTAGGCGGGGAGGGTAATCAGCCTATTAACAAGCCGCTCTAGTGCTACTGTATACTAATAGTCATCATCTTTAAGGGATCACCCTGCATAATAAGTGGGTAGGTCAAGCGTGCAGAGTAGTGGTGCATATCATTCCTTCAGTCTTGATACTGCATGTCAGCAGCATGATTTGATAAGGTAATGGGGGTAAGTACATGTAGATGTAAATTGATGCATGTGTCCAACATTGTCTGGACACCATGGCGAAAGGACTGATCTGAACTTAGAAGTTATGTACAAAATTGTTTCGAGACCGAAACTAATTCCGCATGGAACATGTACTGTGCCCGTCTTCCAAGAGAATCCCAAGACAGTGCCAGTGTCGTCGAGGTATTTTGAAGGAAATTAGATACACTTCCAGCTGTCCGGCTTGGTAGGATCCCCACTGCCCGAGTAGACATTCCGCAGAGGGTACTTGCAGTGCCTCCTCTGGAAAGCAATCTCGCCAGAGGCCTTGGTCCCATTGACGTAGGCCGTGCCCAAGATGGCCTCGGGGGCCTCGCCCTCTTCGACCCAGCGCACCATGGCCATCAGGACGTTTCCTTCTGGGTCGAGGGTGAAGTTGGACGACGCCCTCTGGCCGATGAAAGACGCACCGGGGCCGCCAGCGCAGTGGCCCATGCCGCCGATGCGGAAGAACCGGTAGAACTCATCCAGGGCAGACGAGGGCAGGTTCATGGTGCGCGAGACGTGCTCGTAGTACCGCGGCGAGTTGAAGCTGGAGATGATGGCGTCGGCGCCGCCGTGGTAGTGCAGGATCTTGGAGCCCCTGTCGCGCACAGCCGAGAGGTCGCCCTCCCAGGTCTCGATGTTTCCGATGTTCAAGGCATGTGAGTAGGCATAGTCCTTGGGGCCGAGGGTGGCGGCGTCCCAGTTCTTGTCGTTGTAGATGGCGTTCTCGAACCAGCCGGTTGTATATTGGAAGGGTCGGCCGTTGTAGTAGAGATTGGGGGCCACATCCTCCGAGCCGGGTTGCATCGCCGGGTAGGTGATCTGCCCATCTTCACCATAGATGGGGCTGAAGATCTCCCTGACCGTGTTTGCTTGCTCACCAGTCAGGCAGTTGGCCGTGTTGCCGTCTGCACAGATGAGAGCCTCAGGGCGGTAGTTACACAGGGAGGGATCCTCGAGGATGCCGTCGACGTAGCCGTCGATCCCGTCGCACTGCTTCAGGATGTCCTCGTGGATGGTTGACCACAGGTCCAAGGGTACAAACGTCGACGAGTCAACGGCGCCAGTCTTGACGTAGAAGGAGCCAGACCACGAGGACAGGTTGTTGAATGCCAGGGCTGGAGCGCCAATGACCAGACCATCAAAGTCATCAGGGAAGGTTTGGGCTTCCTTGAAACCTTGACGGCCACCGGTGGAGCATCCGAGATAGTATGACTTGTCGTGCGGCTTCCCATAGAATGCCTCGGAGACCTCCTTGCCCAACACAACACCAGTGTGCATGGCGCGGTAGGCGAAATCAAGGACGACTTCCTGGTTCTCGTAGAATGCGTCGCCCTTGTTGCCGTCATGGCCGTTGTTGGTGCCCACGGCTGCGAAACCTGTGATGTACATCTATCAGCGTCCGACAGAACTATTGATTCCCCCCGCCTGACCCTCTCAATGTAACTAACTCACCTAGTTCGGTTGTGTATGCCAGATCCTCGTACTGGATACAGCCTCCCAGGCCGCCGTTGCCAGTACTCAGGAAGCGGCCACTCCAGGCCTCGGCCGGGGGCAGCCACACTTCCATGCTGACGTTGGAACGGTCAGAAGTACTGACGAACAGTGACACTCGGCAGAAATCGCTGTTGACGAGCTGGGAGGACCTGGAGCAGGTAGGATCGAGGGTGAAGGTGAGGTTGGTGCCGGCAGTAACAGGCACGACGGACTCAACAGTGGTGTTGGCGAGGGTGCCGGCGAGGGTGTCGGCTAAGCTCGTGCACTGGGCCGCGAAGGAGGTGTTTTTGCCGTACACGACCTTGGCAGCCAGAGTGGTCGCCAAGGCCATGCCCTTGGACAAGGTGCCCAGGTACTGTTGTTGGGACTTCATGCTGTACGGAGTAGTGTAGATCTCCCGTGGATCGGCTGATCAAGTACCGTTATGAGAGGGTGCGTTTGCAGCAGAAGCTTGGTATCCCTATGACAGAGCCTATTGCATTTTAAGTTGGGACGACCACGTCTTAAAAATAAAGACGGCAATGACGATATCCACGAGCTGGCGTAGGCCGGAATAATTTAAAATAAAGTAAACCCCCGAGTCAGGTTACAACCCCATCCATCGGGCCATGCAGGAGACGCGTATGCCACCTTCCTGCCGTGGTATTTCTCTCCAGTCCCCCCCCCCCCTTGCATAGTTTCCTCGAAATTGGCATAGCCACAAGCTTAACTAGACTATGTTCTTCAAGTGATGCTCTTCTCAGTTTCTTGCCCTGAAAAGGCATGGCCGGTGATCATCAGGGGAAACGAATGACCGCCAAGTGCCAAGGTACTGGGATTGACTCAATAACTCCAAATCCAGACTCTCCCGAGGTCGCCCCAGTATCGACTTCAGATCTAGCTTGATCGCAGCCCTGCGACTTTGTTGATTTTGACGTAATTTGCTTCTTACCCAGGTTCTTGAGGCAGTACTGTACGTACAAATGTCGGGCAAACTCCGGGTCTATGCAACCAAGCAACCTGGACCTTCGGACGCGGTTTTCTGTCACCACTCCGAGTCTAAGAAAGGAGACCTACTTAGCTAATAGCTGGGGTATCTGTGGGGAAAAGGTTTATGCATGAAATGCGGGGTAATCAAGGGGCCGCTCCGAGTTACCATTACCCCTGCCAAGATTTATGGATATCCATTCAGCCGTCTACACTCGCCAGATGTCAGCTTGTCAAGACTTTGCCACCAGCATCACACGCGCAGCGCGTAAGACTTTACCCGGGTTCGTGCCGAGCTTAAGCTTATTCAGTGGTTGTTTCGATTGGAAACGAAACGAACAGAACTAAAAGAGAACTACATTCATTGTCGGATAAGCCTACTATTAGCACACTGCAGTTAGCCTTCATCTACTAAGTAGACTACATGCCCACGTACCTACCTAGGTAGGTAGGTAGGTTCAAAGCACAGCCTCACAGGCAAGAAGGCATGAATCCTTTTCTCGTCTTTATGGCTTTCCCGGGCAGATTTGTATCGGGAAAAGCCGTGGAAGTGCTGCAGACAGTGAGTGGTTCACTCGAAAACTACCTAGATACTTACATATGTACCTACCTAAGTAGTGGGTACGTCTCATTTTCTTGTACGGAGTACGAGTGGCGAGGCGAGTCCATTGGCCAGGTACCTAAAATAGCGCTG
Organism: Diaporthe helianthi; assembly: GCA_001702395.2. Taxonomy (NCBI): domain Eukaryota; kingdom Fungi; phylum Ascomycota; class Sordariomycetes; order Diaporthales; family Diaporthaceae; genus Diaporthe; species Diaporthe helianthi. Next base: position 7,396 of record MAVT02001744.1, read on the forward strand.
GATGGTCTCTAAATAAGCATCCGAGTTCGTAATGTACTCCCAGTCTGGGTAACTACCCAGGTACTGCTTTCCAATGGGCTCCAAGTTTTTCCAATCCCGTTAAACAGTTGAAGCTAGAGCCTCAGTGCTTTCCATTTGCAATCCATCTTCATGAGTTCGTGCCCGGGCTTCTCAACATCATGCCGTCCCACTGGGGTGGTCGTTCCACACGGCTAACTAACGCAAAGTATTTCCTGGCAGAATCGTTTGCACTAGATTGACCCTCATCTCTGTTTGCGGTATGCCCCTCACAATTCGCTCAAGTGCTTTTCGAGGCATGCGATTCTGCTTCTTCGAGCCGGTTGCGTTGTGGGCAGGCTTGGGCCGAGACCAAATGAAATGCCGAATCAATTCCAAGTTGGCGAAGCTGGCGGCCGTTAAACGCTAGCGACAGGGCGATGACGATGACATGCACAAGGTTCCCAAACGTTCTTGCGTCTAGTACTTAGACTATAGTCTTTACCCTTTTTAGAGGAGGTTACTCCTCCCTATTATTTAGCTATGTACCTAGTGTACATATCTCCTGAACGCTGTGGCAAAACCCACTGTTAAGTATCTCCAATAACAGATGCCTGACCACTAACTGAGCTAATTATGCTCTCTAGGATATTTTGAACGTTTGGGTGCAGGCATATGTACAGGCTCTAGCTGCCGAGCGTCATCCAAGCAGCGCTGGTGAGGGCGTTGTTCATCCCGAAGAAAGACGTGAAAAATCCAGATGGCGTCTATCTAGATGTCTGTTCATCAGGGAGATGACTTTCGAAGATGATGATCATAATTGCGAACGCCATGATGGCCTTTCCTTGTTGGATGCTCTCCAGGGCTCTTGTGCCTGGTCGATACTCACATCTAAGTCCCGCGTCTCCGGGTTGTCAAGCGCGGCTTGAGCGTCAACAACACTGGAAGCTGAAATATTCTGTTAGTGTACATGTGCCCAAAATAGGACATCAGTCAAGGTTTCGCCTCCCTCCCCTGAGCCTAATATTGATTCGGGGACGTCCAAGACTCGCTTCTGCGCGCCGAATAATGGCCGTGTTTCTGTTTTCATTTATTAGATCATCTGTCTTATATAATTGAGGTGTAAGGTAATTGTCCATGATAAAGACCACATACCTCCTAGATTCACCTAACGGCCAGGCCTCATTTGTGTTGCGTGGATCAGGTTTCTGCCTACCTAGATAAGCCGCTGCCGTGTAACTTACCCTTCCAGAGCTCGCGTGATAGTGTCTGACTATCCTCATTCTTTTGTTCCCAGGTGTCCCGTGCTCACCTTAGTATCTACCTAGAGCTTTTTGCTCAAATTTGACATCAGATACACAATACTCATGACACCATAGTTAGATCCTAACGTACCTCTATAATTCCGGGAATATAGGAAGGAAAACATTAGATATTCTTAGAAACATTATTATATATAAAACTTTACTAGTTAGTATAATAATATTATCTTAGAAAGATTAATTTTTTTTATAGCTAGTAGGATTTTATAGTAATAGTAAAAAAAAACGTACTAGGTATATAAAGTAACTTATTACTTACTTAACTATTAATTAAATATTTGTAACTATAAGTATAGTAAAACCTATAAAGCTATAAACTATAGAGATAATATAGGAATATAAAATACTAAGCTAGCTACTACTATAGTATAGCTCTACTTAATAGCTATACGCTAGCTACTTACTACTTATAAAAATATCTACTATACTCTATTATTATTATTAGTCTATAGCGGTATATATTAAGCTTGTCGAAGTAAAGAAACTTGTACTTACCCCTATATAGTTTGCTAGTATATAATATTTGAAATGTACCTTAGGTACGGCTTCCTAGTCTTCTCGTTATAGATAGGCCTAGAAGGGTTATAAACACTGTCGTAGAGAGCATCATGGACTAGCATAAAGTTTATTGCCTACGCGGAAAAATTGCGTACATGTTTATCTACTAAATAGAAGACTAGCGGCTATCTAATTTCGAACTTAGAAGCTCCGTAGGTGATGCCGCTCTCCTATCGTTATAGTGAGCTAGTAAAAACACAATTGGAAGACGAGACGCAGCATCTAGGTGTTGAAAACGAGAACCCAACTACGTCAGGTAGTCGCTCTGCCAGATGCCATCAAAGGTACGTCTAACGCCATAGAAGAAAAGAGTACCTAGGTAGAAAGCGAGTTAAATGGTAGCCTAGGGCTAGAAGACGAGTTTGTACGCTCTAATAAGCGAGATAGTATAAAGAATAGGGCAAAAAGAAGTGTTGATTGTTGAGTGGAGAAGATCTCAAATCTATGCAGCAACGCGGCTACTTATACAGTCTATCTACGGTGGGTTCTCCCTGAGCCCTAGAACAATGTAGCAATCCTACACCCAGTAGCCAGGACGAAGAACGCCTCTTATAATCCGAAGGGTGGGCATTCAAACTGTTCTAGGTAGAACATGAAACATTAGGGTACCGAATGGGACGACGAGCTGGGAGCCCGCTTCATCCAAGGAAAGTTCAGCTGTCAGACCTGACCAGACTCGAGGGTAACCGTGAGGCATATGGCAGCGTGTTCAAAATAAGGAGAATCTAAAAAAAAACACGCGTCCCTTCAGTAGGACGTCACGTAGGTAGAGGATCAGACACTAAGACGTTTATATATAGTATTGTTCTTAATCCGTAGACAACCCGAAGGCGTACGGTCCTTTTATATAGTAGTAAACGCTTAGAAACCTAGCGTTTATAAAAGATATAACGTCAAACACCAACGAGTCGCTCACCCCAACGAGTTGCCTACTTTTACGCTAACTACTTCCCTCTATCTTTCTAACGCGTTTTTTCGCGCACTTTCTCAAAATAACAAAAACAA
>MAVT02001745.1:0-10270 GCA_001702395.2 Diaporthe helianthi
TACTTACTATAGTTCTAGCTACTAAGTAGTAAATCTTAAAGAATGTAAATAGTTTATAATAAATACTTAAATAAATAGATAGATAAATATATTAATAAATAAATTAATAAATGAATTAACAAATAAATAACTAACTGACTAATTAATACTTATATATTTAAATCCCTGGATTATTTAAATAAATAAGTAGTTAACTTATATATTAATAGACTAATAAATTAAAAAACTAAAATATTAAAATATTAAAAAGTTAGAATATTAAAAAACTTATAAAGTAATTAATTAACGAGTTAAAAAGCTAAAAACCTATAAAGAGAAAAATAATATATAATATTATATATAGTAGAATAAAATAACTAATTTGTTAAGTAAATAACTAATTAACTAATATAAGTATAAAAAGCTTTATATTCGTTATTACTTCTTTTACTTTACTTTAAAGTACTTCCTCGCTACGCGTATTTCTTAACTCTAGGTTTAAAAGGCTTAATTTAAGCTATAATTATTAACCCTAACCCTAAAATATATACTTAACACAGCTTTTTTACCCTATAGTACAAAGACTCTACATTATACCCACGGTTACAAATGATTCTAGATAACGCCTAAGGAGTACCTATATAATTTATAAGCTTCCCTAAAGACATTACATTTTCAAGCTAACTTGCTTGTATGTATTCGACTCGGTAATTCCATACGGCTTACGTAGGTAGGTAGGCAGGCTGTCCACTATGTGCTTTAAAGCTGGAATATTCCTGCTAGTAACGACACAAAGGTACATGCCGCAACCTAGGTACCTAGGTACCTAGTTAGGTAATATATATATATATATATATATATAGATAGATCCAGACAATCAGTTTCCTGCTAGCACGTTGTGGTACTATCGCTTTGCCTGGGCTCCAGCGGCAAATTTCTCCAAAATGGCTCCGATTCGTGTCGCGATAATTGGCCTTTCGGCAAGGGCAACAACTTCGTGGGCACTACCTAATCTGTAGAGCAGAAGGACATCTGCCCTATCTCCTCCTCCCCCGCGCAAGGGAGCACTACGAGATCGTCGCCCTCCTCAACTCCAGTATTCAGGCCGCATAGGCGGCACGAGCTCAGTTCGGCCTCCCCTCGTCTGTGAGGACCAACGGCGACCCGACCGCGCAGCTAGAGGCAGCGGACGAGGGCAATGACCTCGTCGTCTGCTGTACGCGTGTCAACACGCACGCGGCCGTCAATCGTCAGGCCGTCCCTCGAGGCGGGCAAGGCCGTGTTCGTCGAGTGGCCCACTGCCTCTGGGTACGCCAGCGCGCTCGAGCTTACCCTGTCCGACCCCCGCGGGTCGGCGAAGGGTATCGTGGGCCTCCAGGGCCGCGTGTGCCCGCCTGTCTTGAAGCTCAAGGAGCTCATCGGATCGGGGCGCGTTGGCCGCGTGCTGAGCAGCGAGGCGCGCGTCTCTGCCAATATCCTACCTCGCGACGCTCTGCCTGAAGGTTTGGCGTACTTCGCGGACCGCAGCATCGGCGGTAGCCCATTGACCATCACGTATGGGCATGTCATTGACTACGTGCACGACGTGTTGTGTGAATGGGAGGGCGGCACACCGGCAAGCACGATGCAGATCCAGCGGCCCTGTACCCTAGGGTATACAGATCCGGGAGCATCAACGGCGAGAAGGGGGAAATACTGCTGACGAGCCCCTCCGGACCATATATTTTCTCTCAGGGGATTCGATTCGTACAGTGAGCCTCTCCAAATCCAGTTTCACAATCAAAAGACCGATGGGGTGGTAGATGTCGGGGTTGGGTGGACAGACTGGCAGGAGGGATTGCCTCGGCGAGCAAGAAGTACTGGCGAGATTTACGACTCCGAGTACGAGCGGTTTTCCAAATGTGGGACAGCGGAGCTTCTGGGGAGCCTGGTGAGCTCCCCGAGGCTAAAGCTTTCCCCAGCCTTGCTCAATCTTTGGAGCGGATGAAAGAGTTTGATGAGCTTTTGAAGACGTTGGAGTGAATTGGCAAATGGTTCAAGTTGCGGATCACCATGCACAAAGATAGGTCGTCTCCAGGAGAGACTTACTTCAAATGAAGTATCAGAACAGACTTGGCATCGCTGGCAATTGGCCTCCCACTGAGCATTCACTCGATATATTCATGGTCTCAGTGCACATGTGCTGGCTGGTTTCGCGAATTACGGCGGGTTTTCACTCGACACATCACGCAAATACAAGTGCCTCTAGAGCAGGACAACAGTGGCCGTTGCTCGCAGCCTGTTGCAGAGTGGTTTTTCTTCGGTAAGGACTGTTGGTATATTTTCTTTCGTGCTGGGATAGTGTCGAAATACAAGACTAGAAATGGCCGCAGAAACGGCATCACATATGATGAGCTGCACCCGTCGTGCGAGACTACATATATCTCTGGTATACTCTTGGGCCGCGTGGCAGAGAAAGTAAAGATGTGTTCGTGCCGGGACGACGCTTCACTATCAGGAAGAAATCAATCCTGGCCGAGACACAATGATCAAAACATCCGCGTTCAAGGAGCATTTCTTTGCACACCGATTGCGTGAGCTTAGTACAGCTTGTGCTCCAAGGTCATGTCCGACTCGGGCTCAAGGCCGATGCACGCGCGGAAGATGTTGGTCAGGGCGGCGCGCTGCTTGGCGAGGGAGTTGATGACTGGGGCGCCGGGCGGCGTGAGCGGTGCCTTGAGCATGTAGCTGAGGACGCTGAGGACGCTGTGAAAGCTCTTGTAGCCGTCGTCGCCCTCGGTCTTCCACTGGATGCGTGTCATCATCTCCGTGACGAGCACGAGGTCTATGATGAGGGGCGAGGCGAGGAGGGAATCCTCGCAGACGTTAAAGATGCTGCCAAAGAGGAGCTGTCAGTAAAATTTGTCACTTTCCCAACAAATGCTGACAGGTGATGCCGAATGTCAGCAGAAAGCGGGAGGCTTACGAAATCGTCTGGTGGCCGCCCATGAAGATTTCGGCGTAGTACTCGTCCAGGGCACGCTTGTTGTCCCCAACGGCGGGCATGTACTTGATCACCACCGTGTGGTCAGGGTGCTCGCCCTTCGTGTACAGCACCGTGTTCGCCTCGACCATGTCGTCGACGACGTTGGACTTGGAGATCTCCTTGCTGCGGAACTGCTTCTGAGAGCTCAGATTCTTGCCGTCGTTGTTGCCAAGGTGGTTGTAGCTCGCGATGGATGTTAGCTTAATGCCCGCGTTGATCAGGAAGTCAACCAGGGCTGACTTCATCTTGGTCTGGCCCGACTTGAAGTCATCACCACCGATGAAGGCTCCGTGGCGCTCGGCGAGAGCAACCGCACCAGGCACAAAGGTGTTTTGCGGGCTGCCGTTGATGAAGGGGGCATTCTCAAGGATACACGCTACTGCGAAGACGGTCGACGGCGAGATTTCCTCGTGGCCCTGCTCAATGGACTTGAGCAAATCTTCGGCAGTGTCATTCACCCCCGGGACAATGTCAGCATAGCGTTCTGTGTTGGCTGTCCACTGGACAATGACCTTGTCAAGACCATGCTGAGCCTTGAAGTCACGGATGTCCTTGCGAATCTGCTCAACATGCGCCATGGAAGCCCTTTGGCCCGGGAGGACGTTGTCAGCCCTGTCCTCCTGGTTCGCAGCGATGAAGTCGGGGTAGTAGATGCTCGGCAAGGGGCGCATCTCGGCCATCTCCTTCTTCACCATTGCCTTGAGCGTAGGCTCCAGGACAGCGGCACGGTCCATGGCTCGACCAAGGTCCATCCCGCTGATGTCCCACCCACCAACGACGAGGTCATTCGGGTGCACCATAGGGAGCACATCGTGGAACGGGATGTTCACATCCGCGTTGGTCTTGGCATCAGTTCCCAGCTTCATGGTCGAGCCCATGAGGAGAGACCCATAGTAGTTGGCAGCACGTGGGCCTTCACGAGTGTCCCACACAAGGCCGCGACGGTTGGCGATGATGCCCGCGGTGACGGTGGTACCATTGTTTCCGCCCCAGCCGACAAGCATCATACCGACCTTGGGCACCTTGCGATCAACATGGAAGTTGTACACAGTCTCATGCGGAGTCGCCGTGTAACTGCCATCGTCGGCGGTGGCCACGCTGGTGGTGCGATAGATGTACTTGGACAGGATCTCACTGTCTGTGTACTTGACATTGGAGGAGTTCACCTTGAAGAGAGGTTTCTTGTCGGTGCCATGGCGAACTTCATTGCCGTTTGCCTGTCCGTTCCCATACGCAAGGCCCGTAGTATTTTCCTCGGCGTGCGGTGCCATTATGACTTGGGGGTCAAGGCCTGATTTACTTGGGCGTTATGAGATGAGGCCCCTTAGTGAGTGAAGGGCGAGTCCGCTGTACTCCCTCCCCGAGAGGCACAACGGGCTCCTGCGTACGGGTGGTGGACGCTGAGAAATGTCAATTAGTCTCCCGCGGCCTGACTAGTTTTGAAGGGGATCTCACGAGTTTAGGAGATTGGAAAACGTCTTGACGGTATCCTGTGACCGCAGCCCGAGAGCGCGATCGATCTGTTGAAATCTTGTGTGAGGCTGAGAACTCGTAGCTATTTCCGCAGAGGTCTGTTGAGAGTACTGCAACAAGGGACGCCTGGAACAAAGCGTATTTATCACTCGAGCATGCGTAGAGCGACCCGAAGATCCCGCTATCAAACGCTAACCAAGACGGCGAGCAAAGCACGCGACATTTCGCCGAAGCAACCGTCAAGTACTGAACCATTGGATAGAACACTTGAGCAGCGTCTCCTTCTCGCACATGCACAACATTGAGTTCAACGATCGACTGAGCTGAGCTCGGTACAACCACGGATCAAAGAGGAATGACAAGCCTGGTCCCATACATACGCTATGATACGTAGCACACAGCTTGCCACACTGCCGCCTTCCGATTGTGCGACGCGGCTCACGGGCTCGTCAAGCTCTCGTAGGCTGTTGAAGTGGTGCCACTCTGCATCCGAGCCCACCGACACTCGTTCTCACCTCCTTACTTAGTTAGGCAAGCACTGATCTGTCGACCTTTGCGTCTGGGCATCGTTTTGCTCAGAAATCACATGCAGAGCCATCCCTACTAGCCTGGTTCCTTCATTATTGCCAAGCATTGATGCCGGGCTTTTTCGGATCCTTTGATAGCAGACTGAGCCCGGAGAGCCGCGCATCCAGGTTCGACACGATAGCTTGCATCAATATATTAATACCCACGTAGCGTGCGAGGTGACCGATCTGGTACAGAGCGCTGTGTCAAGCAAAGTCCCGTCTCCATAAGCCAAATGGAACAACATGTAACACTGGTCATTGTATTGGCGAAGGCCAGCTTTACCAAATCCCTCAACATTTGCTGAAATCGTCACCGCCAAGACGCACATAAGGCGTCGCCGAGCTTTCGCAAAGCTGAAATGTTTCTGCATGAATCCTCGGTTCAGGTTATGGTCGTCAAGAGTAGGAAGGCAAGAAGATGATCTGCTTGATCGGGAGAAAAAGGCCAATTTGATCATGTCTTGCCAACACACGTCACCATTGATGCATGATGCAGCCATTGCTGCTGGAAATGCAGACGGTGTTGTAGATTTTGGCTTTGTTCATTCCTCGGCGCCTTCAAGTATCAAAGGCTGGCACAACGCAACCGCGTGTGTCCCTCTCGGGCATAGGTTGCCAGGTTCACAACATCATAAGCTAACCAGGAAAGGTGAGCGTAGAACTGACTGCCGCTTGAGCGAGGGCTGGGAGCACTTTTGCCCCGCCAACCATCTAACATCATGGCCAGGAATCACTTGCGTTCTTACCATCGCAGGGTCACTTCTTCTCCAGAGCAGCACCACATGACCATGGTGCCACAACAGACCCGTAGGTGCCGCCACAACCGGGTTTCATAATGGCGCCGCACTCTCCGGCGTTGACTGCGCTGAATGAGACCGGACTCATCGGAGCGTTCTCGATACGACCGCTCTGCACCTCATCACTTGACGGAAGCCACCAAAACTGACCACACATTTGAACCGCCAGGCCTGTCTGTGTCCAGATGGCGCGAGCTTGGGGCACTGTGCAGGGTCCTTTCCAGGGCCGGGCGGCCTCGAAGTTGCCGTCTTTTGGAGTGCCTCAGCACTGGCTTGGCGCCGGTGGACGGAACGAACTCGGACCAGATGTTCTGGCAGGTGATGGCCGATGCCGCTTGTGTCTGTCTAATTTGACCTGCTCCGAGCACAAGGGATCGAGACCATGGCGATGTCGGCTGCCACCCTTGGAAGGCTAGCCTTCAGATCCCCAGCTTTTGTCTCCCCAGACGAAGGGAGCACACATCGGTGCAGACGCCACGGGCTGGCTCGAGGATGCAAATGAGATGCTGGGGATCGTCGATCACTTGACAAATGGGGTTTCTTGGGGCTGCTTTGGGGCTGTGACCTTGATGACGGATTTGCTGGTCGAGTGATGGGGGACGAGTCTGATTGACGGGCAGGCTTTGGATCGGCGCTGGGGTGGACATTGGGGCCCTCGAGGGCCTTCCCAAAGTGGACAATTGGGGAGACTGAGAGATTGCACTTTCTGTGGCCTGGAGGAAACGGAATTAGGGGTTCCTCTTGTGGCGCCACACTGACCACATTGGCCATATTGGCCGTGTTGATTCTATGGTTCATGACCACGTCGGGATTTAGGCAGTCGGGGCAACGGGGCAACGGGGCAGCAGGGCAGCAGGGCAACGACAGTGGACTGAGATCTGGTTCGCTCAGTAATGGCACGGCGCCGCCGTCCGCGACCAGTGACCACCCACACTGGACAAGACAACACGGGGATGTTTCGAGAAATGCTGTGGAAGATGATGAATGGACGGGGCGACAAATTAAAGCCCCCGGCAAGCTTGGCCGTTGCAACCACACCGTCCAGGACCGCTCCGTTGTCAGGATCGACTGCAATCTGGATGCCGATGAGAATATCTTCCTCGCCTCCTCGGCCATTTTGAGTCCTGACTCTGCGGTGTCACTCGTGAATAACATCCAACCATTTTGGGGTGGGTGCTGTAATGGAGAAAGGGTATGACTTTGAGTACGATGGATGTACCAACTTGAAGCCAGCCAGCCCAACGTTTATTTACGTATAGTATAGACCATGTCATGACCGAGTAGACTTTTTCGTCAATTGGCGGAGCTCGGAACCGGGTGAGGCAGGAACTCGAGGCTCATCAGTCGTTCGGGCCGCGACTGCCATGGTGTGCCCTGGTTCCCACGGCCGGCAGCAGCCGTGGATTTAATCCTCCCATTGAGTCATTGTGAAGGCAAAGCTGGGCTGGCTGGGCAGAGCTCGGCCGACGCCCTGAAAAGAAAACTTGTTACACGCCTGTATATTTGACACGGCTGCGTGTCTATAATTGTCGACTCGGCCCACCCACGGCTCAAATGCTACGGCATTGACAATACTACATCGTCCGAATTTGCCTGTCGCGAAGGACTTCGGGGAGGAGAATGTTAAGGGGGGGAGAGAGGGAAGTACCCGAGTCTACTACCTAGGTGCCAATCTAGGTAGGCACAAGGTACATAGTGGGTGAGGTGAGGTGAGATGAGATATGACGAAAGATCGGCAACACGGGTTGCTGTTATCTTCAACGTCCTCGACAATCAATGCCTATCGCCCTCTTCCCTCAGCCTAGCATCGCTTGCGGCCAAGTTGCGCGAACAACCTGGGCCTGCTGTTGGTTTTCTATGATTTTCTGTGGTTCCTCGTGCCCGTAGCTTCAGTGCTTCACCGTTTCTCGCCCTGATCGACGATGTGAATTTCCGCATTCGAAACGCGCCCAGATAACGCAATACCAACACTGCTCAGGTGAGCCTGTGACTTTTCATCCATCAGCCACCCACCCACTCGATGCCCAGCCAAACACCCATCAAGCCTTGGAAAGTCAGGGCCGATCCTTTTGCACAATTCAGGGACCACTTTATTACGACGTCTAGCAATCCGCCTGCTGCAGGTACACACACCTGGGCATGTACATATGTACTGTCAGCCTGCCCCACTCGAAACTGCACATTTGATTCGATGTTTTGCACTGGGCAGTGGGCACTTCAATGTTCAATGTTGCACCACACCCTGGACCCGCCTGCGGCTACTCCTCCTTCCCCCAGACGGACTAGCGGCTATCTAGGGCTGCTGCTGTCTAGGAATAACGAAGTCCAGCCCCCCCTAGTTTAATTGTTAGCTCCCTAGGGCCAAACTAAAATTTAGCTATAGGGTTAGGAAACTTATAATTTTTACCTAGATACCTTAATAACTACTATTTAATAATATTTAATAGGCTATACTTATTACCTAATTAGGTAAAAGAGATACTATATCTATCCTAAATAGTTAATTTAAGCCTATCTTATAAAGGTACCTAGAACCTACTTACTCTAGTATAAGGTAACGTTAGCCTAGCTAATTTTATAAATAATGTATTCTAATTACCCTATTAAGCCTAAGCTATTTAACCCTTACTATATAAAACCTAATTAAAAAGCTAAATTATATAATTTATAGATAAGAACGCTATACTAGCTAGATAGTTATATACTTAAAAGCTAATAGTTAAGGTAAGTAAGGCTACTACTTAAAAGTACTTATAGGTAGCTTTAAAGACTACCTAAGATAAGGCTACTATAGTAGAGTATATAAATTAGTAAATATAAGAGAATACTATAGTAGTTAGTAATTATAATAAGGATAACCTATTTATAGATAGGGAAGAGGGGGATATAAACTAATAAAATAATAAGGAAGAGGCTCCTATACCTAATATACCTAATATACCTAAAGTACCTAAAGCCCCTAAGGCTATTAATATATAAGAAGCTAGTAATAATATTAAGTTTATTAAAAGCTACCCTTTATAGCTAACTTAGGTTCTACTAAGTAAAATACTATTAATATTAACTATTATACTTACTAGTGATAAAGTCTAATAATTAAGGGTGCTATAGCTTAAGTAGTAGGCTATTATAATAGATCTTTAGTAGGAAGATTAGTTAAGTATAAAGCTTCTATATAAGATATATAGGTTAATAAAGGTAAACGTTAAGGCTAAGTTTAAGGATAGTAAAGATATTATAGTTAAGCTTAAGAAGATCTTTATTAAGGCTAGTAGGTATATAAAGTAAGGGACCTTAAGTATTTAGTAGTTAGTAATTATAAAGTAACTACCTAGTTTCCTATAAGGACTTATTAACTTTAAGGGTCTTATAGAGATACTTTCTAAAAGTAAGCTTTTATTCTTTATTAAAACTACCTATACTTACAAAGTTACTTTACTAGTATTAATAATATAAATACTAATATTTAGCTATAATATAGGTTAACTACTAATCTATATATTTAAGCCCTTTATTACTTAGCTAGTAGCTTTATTACTAGATAATTTATTAGTAGCTAAGTAGTTAGAAAGTATTACTATAGTATACTAAAGCCTATTACCTATAGAGCCTTAGAATAAATTAATAACTAGCTAAATACTTACTATAATAGGTACTAAAGTAAGCTTAGTATAGGAGGTCTATAAAGAGTTAATTAGCTTATAGTTATACTAGAAAGGGCTTTACTATAAGGCTAATAGTTACTACTATAATAAAGGTAACGTGCTATAGTAGTAGTATTTTATTAAGCAAGATAATACCTATAAGTGTCTATCTAATAAAGACCTTAGTAACTAGGCTAAGGTAATTACTAATAGTAAGGCTATACTAATAATGCTACTTAAACTACTCTTTAATAAGTAAAAGTTATAGGCTAAAGCTAATAAAGATAAGCTTAGTAGAAATAGAGTTAGTATTATTTATCCTTAAAAGAAGTAAAAGAAGTAAAAGTAAAGAGAAGGTAATATTAATATAGTTATTAACCCTTTATTTAATATTAACTTACCTAGTACTAGGTATAGCTAGGTAGCGTTAATAGGGCTACTATCTATTCTACTAGTAGTAGCTTCTTCCTATAGGTTTAATAGGCTACTACTATACTTAATAGCGTTAATAGTAGGTATAGAGTCCTTACTATAGAATTAAAGGCTACTACTAATACTATTATTATTACTACTATAAGTTAATAAGGATAAAAAGGCCCTATATTAAGAGTTTATTATAGAGGTACTAAAGAACTAGTTTAAGTACCTACTAGAGAGGGTACAGCTTAGGTAACTAGGGAAGGTAATAAAGTAGGAAGGGGTTAATCTTTATAGCCCCTATAGGAAGGAGGATATCTAGTTTACTTAATAGGGTCTAGAAGCTATTATATAGGTTAAGGTACT
>MAVT02001746.1:0-10259 GCA_001702395.2 Diaporthe helianthi
TTAAATATAAAGGGGAAGTAGCTAGCTAGTAAAATAAGTAGGGGTACCTAAGAGGCGGTTTGCCCTAGACTAACTATTAGACGGTGTAGTAACTATGGAAAGCCTAGGTATAATATATAAATATATAAGGAAGATGAAAAATTATCTAGTATATCTAGTTCTGATTAGTTTTAATTAATTTCAATTAATATAGTACTATAATTTAGGTTCTTATAGTTATAGTCTAGAAAAGTGCGCGACTCGTTAAGGTGCGCGACTTGTTAGTGTTTGACGTTATTACTTTATTTTTTTTAAAGTTTAAAACTATAATAAATATAGTAATATAATTAATAAGCTTTATAGCTAACTAGTAATAGTTACTATTTATACTAAGCTTTATATATAACCTAAGGTTATTAATTTAAATAACTAAGAGTTTATAATACTTATTAAGTATAATAATACTATAGGTAACTTTATTCCTATTTAATATATCTTTAAAGTCTAGCTAAACTAGTACTTTATTAGAGCTTAAGGTTGTTCTAAGGATATTACTTTTACTTAGTTAAATACTAGCTTCTTAAATAGTATAATTATACTAGACTAGCTTTATTACCTTAATAAATACTCTTTTAAATATTATATAGACTTTAAATATCTTAGTATTAGTCTTAAGAAGTAGTTTAGTATTAACTATAACTTCTACTTTAACTAGTAGTAAAAAGAGAACCCCTTAAAGATAGTAAAAAGGTCTTAAACTTCTTATAGGGTAATCTAGTAAATACTCTTTCTAAATAGCTTTACTAGCTACTATAGTATTAAGATTATTACTTATATATACTAATTTAATATCCTTTTAATATTCTTATTACTATATTCGATATATAAACTCTAATTAATAAATATAGGTATTTTTTAGTACCTAAAGAAGGTTTATTAGAAAGTCTTCTATAAAGTAGTTTATAAGAATAGATGTATATTCTCTTAGAATAACTTTATATATAAAGCTTTTAGCTTAATAGTTATAGTAGCTTTTACTCTCTACTATATACTATATAGCTTTAAAGAGAGTAGTCTCTAGCTATTAAGATAAGAGATTATAGTATAAGTACTCTTAAAAAAAATAAGAAGTTATTATACCTATTATTCTTTAAGCTTCTACTTAATTAGTTAAAAGAGTACTAGTCTTAGGGTATTTAAGTACTTAAATATATAAATACCTACTACTAATACCTCTTTAGTAATAATACCTAGAAAGGCCTATTTATAATATTATTTATAGCTTTTAAATTAATTATCTTTTAGTAGTAACTTAAAAAGTAGACTACTAACTAAGCTAGTATTTTAGAGTACTATTATAATAAGTAATAATTAACTTAAAAAGGTATAAAGCCTATTAGGGATATCCTTTTATTAATTTAACTAATTAAAGTTTAATAGTAAATACTAGTTACTAAAGAGGAGGAAAATACTTAGTAGATAACTAAGTAATTATATATAGTAACTTAGGTAAGAATTAAGAGAATAAGGCTAAGATAGTATATATTTAAACTACTCTAAAGTTTTATATAAAATAGTAGAAGTTTATTAGGTATAAATACTAAGGTAAGCTAATTATAAGGAAAGATTAGCTATAACTTTATTACCTTAGTAATTAGGCTAAAAACTAAGATTACTTAGTAAAGTAAAAAGTATAGAAAGAGGCCTATAATAGTCGTATTAAGTAGTTATAGGCTATACCTCTATTACTAGTAGAGATTAAAGATAAAGATAAAGATAAAGATATTCTCTTTAGTAATACTTTTATTAGATTTAATACTAATAATAAGCTTAGCTTACCTAACTCTATAGTAGGGCTAAGTTACCTACTATAGTAGTAGAATCCTAAGCTAATATAAGGACTTTAAGTAGTAAGGTTAGCTATAAATCTATACCTATAATAAAGCCTACCTAATTTTAACTATAGTAATAGCCTTAGTAGTAGTATTATTAATTTAGAGATAAAGAGTACTATAAGTAATATAGACTATTACCTAGTAGTACTACTAAATTGAGATAATAATAGTAAGGGTAGTAGTTAGTAGCTATATAAAATCTACTTATTACTACTATTTATTTTAACTAAGTAAATAGATTAGTATAAATTATAGCTTCTCTTTTACTATATCTAGGTTTTTTAATATAGTAGTAGTAATATAAGATCGTTATTATATAAACATTATTAGATTTAGTAGTAAATACTAGCTAAAAAAACGTCTATATATAGCGCGATTTAGTCTATAGCGCGAATTTGTAACCCCCTACGCTGTAAGCGGAGGGGGACCAACGCAGTAGAGGCCCCCGGGTACTTGTTAAGCAAACAAGCACATGCATGGCAAAGTGACTCCACTTTAGGTCCGGGCAATTTCCGCGTGGGACCCCCCCCCCCTCCTGAAAGCTTGTTGCCCCTGAGACCTCTTAACAGGCCGAGCCCAAGCCTTGGCACATTGTCAATGCACGACATTGCACAGCAGAACATCAATGGTTGCTTGAGGGTTAGAACATTTATTACCAAGCTCTATGGAGATGCATTCATCAGAACTGTTGTCAAAGGCAAACTATGTGTGTGAGTAAGTTGTCCCAGATACCTTTATTTTCTTTCTGGGTAACAGAAGTTTGTTCGTATTGGCAGCATACGTACTTCAATGCCTTTCCTTGGTTGGGGCGGAGCCTGAAGTCAAGTGGTATTTAAGGTTCTGAGCAAAGTACACGTACGTGTAAGAGTGCCCACTGCGATAACAACCTTGGAAACTCTGACAAAACATTGGGAAAAATAAGCAAGCAAGGAGCCCATTATTCCGGGATCCTCCAGGACAGCTTGCGCAGAGTTACTTTGTACTCATATTATAAATAAATAGAAGGCTATGATCAAAGTGGCACCCTGCGTATTAGAGCAGGCGTTGCGCAGGTTTGATTTTGTCTATCGTCCTCTGTCCCTCATTTTTAATCTTTGGACGCCCAATACTGCCATCATGCGTCGATCCGAACTGCTGAAAGCCTCATGGCTTCTTCCCCTGGCCGCCGGATCCCCAATCGAGACCGTGACTATAGACGTGCTGGTGGTCGGCGGCGGCTCTTCCGGGACCTACGCTGCCATCCAGCTCCACGATTCAAACACGACCGTGGCCGTTATTGAACGCACAGGTAAATTGGGTGGGCATGCAGAATCATACTACGAACCCAACGGCAA
Source organism: Diaporthe helianthi (assembly GCA_001702395.2). NCBI lineage: Eukaryota > Fungi > Ascomycota > Sordariomycetes > Diaporthales > Diaporthaceae > Diaporthe > Diaporthe helianthi. Next base: position 3,209 of record MAVT02001746.1, read on the forward strand.
TGTTTACAATGTCGGCGTACAAATCTTTTACAACATTCCTGCCGTCACCGACTACTTTGCCCGACTTGGCGTGCCTCTCTTCACAGCGCCCACATTTACCGTGTCAAACACCATCAATGCGGACTTCTCCCTCGGAGTAGCAGCCCCTGCGGCAAACGTGAGCACCACAGAGCTTGGTATTGCCATCCAGCGATATGGCGAATATCTTGCAGCGAATTTCTCTACGGTCTACCCTGGCTATTACCTGCCCGACCCGGTGCCAGAGGACCTTTATATGCCCTGGGGCGACTTCATGTCGAAGCACGGCTTTGGTCCTATTGCGAATCTCATCAACACGTTCATCCAGCCCGCAGAAGCCTGGAAAGAGCCTGCTTTGTTCCCACTCAAGCTGCTTAGTTTGGACCCTCTGAGTGGCATCACGTCAGGGTTCATGGTCACGCGGGATGTGAACGACCTCTATCGCTCAGCGGCCACGATTCTCGGTGACAGCGTGTATTACAATTCGAGCGTGACTACACTCTGCCGCTCAGGTTCCGGAGTCGAGGCCACCGTCCAGACACCCACAGGAATGAAGCGCTTCGTGGCCAAGAAGCTCCTGGTCACGACCCCGCCTGTATCGGCTAATTTCGAAGGCTGGGACTTGGGCGATGAGGTGACTGGGCTTTTCGACAAATTCATAACACAACAGTACTACGCCGGCGTCATCCGCCACTCGGGTCTGCCCCAGGTGACGGTGCAAAACGTCGGCTTCACAACCCCGTTCAACATCCCGGCCCTTCCGGCACTGTTCAATGTGGTTCCTACTGGGTTCCAAGACAACACATCTGTGATTTACTATTCTTCCCACGAACGCGTGGAGCCTGAGGCTGTCAAGGCTGACACGGTCGCCACTCTGGAGAGACTGGCTGCCAATGGTGTCATTGGCGAGTCGGACACCGAGTTCCTCGAGCTGTTCGACCACCCGAATGTCCGCATGTACGTGTCGGCCGAGGATGTCCGTGATGGCTTCTACTCGAGGTTGTACGGGCTTCAGGGGCAGCAGAATACGTACTGGACTGGCGCTGCATGGGTCACTCAGGCCTCTTCGCCGATTTGGGACTTCACGAAGAGTGTTGTGTCCGATCTGCTTGCTGGCCTATGAGAATATGTGAATCTGATGCCAGCTTTTGGCTCGCATTGTATTTTTTGGATTGCATATTATGTGAGGTAGGAGCAGGGCCAGGATCTTCCAAGGTTTGTAATGAGGGAGAGAGCACACTGAACCAGTCTTGCAATTGATATCATAATAGCACAAATCACAAGCCTAATATTAGGGCAAACTGTCACGACCAATTACCCTGGGAAGAATCCTTGGGTAATGCCAATTATGTATTTCACCATGATCGAGTTTTCTCTGATGCAGTCTACAGAGTGATTCAAAGTTTCCCCCTCGTGAAAATCAAAGTGGTTGTATCCCGCCGCTGTTGCAACTCCTGGAAACATGTTGACCTGCTTGCAGCTTCTAAGTTGCTTGGAATTATGAGGACCTAAGTACCTACCCTACCTAGGTAGATACCCTGGCTGGCACCACAATTATCAATTATTGGTCCCTGGCTCTTTCTCCGTTTTCATATGGATCTCATGTGCCTTGAAAGATTGCTCTTTCCTCCTTTTTAATGGGACCCAAGCACCCTAATCAATGTTTTGATCGTCATATTCCTGACTGTTTGCAGAATCAACAAACTAACTCATCTCTTCACCATCCTCATCTCGCAGAGACAGTTTCGACATCCGCACCGCAGAAAAGTTCGATACGCCATCATGTATAGTGTCATTTTGACTACGATCCTGACGCTCACTGTCATCGAGGCTTCTTTTTCTACATTGTCCGTTGAGGATTATCCCGACATTGCTGCGATCATTTCTGTCCCTCCCTCGTCTTTTGTGAGCTACGCACAAGGAAATCTTATCCGAGACGATCTCCTCAACAGCCTCACTGGGTCACGCCCGCCAGCCAAGGCCACACTTGAGAAACGATGGGTCTGCGCTTCATCCCCAACCTTTACTTGGGGCGACGCGGACACTGGTGGCGTCGGCGTGACTGTTACCAACGCAGACTTTGAGTGGCGCGCCTTTTATGTCTACCAGAACCTCTGCGACTACGTTCCATTAAAGTATCTCTGGATCGCGCCCCAACACACTGTTTTCGTATCCCTGCCAGCCGACTTTCAAGGGCGCATCACGCGTGGCACAGACGAGGTACGCCAAGCGACCAACCCCTCATTCGATCGAGCTGCTGTTCGCTGACTCCCTCTGCGCAGTGGAACCTCGGCGGCGTCCCCCGGCCCCTCGGGACTTGGCTCGAACTCGCCGTCGACAACCGCAGCTGGATCTGGGGCGACGTCTCCCTGATCCGAGGATGCGACGGACCCGCGCTCATGTGGGCTCTCGACGGTGCCGGGGCGTGGAAGGGTTTCACTCAAGACATCATAAACGGGGCGCCTTCCGGCATCACCCCGTCTGGCGCGTACGACATGAAGCCATCTGGGCGGTGGGTAATTGCGGCGACGGAGAACTGGGATGGCTCGACCAACTTCGTGCCCATGGCTTAGGATCTCCAGAGGGTTGGACCCGAGTTTGTCTATGTTGACGATTCTCATGGGAATCCTGTCATCGCATCTCAGAATGGTCGTTTTGGAACTTATTGGCCTGCAGGCATACTTTAGCTAATATCTCGGGCCGGCCTCAGTTGTTATTCTCTGTCCATTTTGGATGTAAGGCGCTTGGATAAAGCAGTATTCGGCGTTTCTTGTATTGCACATAGTTTCTTGTGGGGGGTGTCCATACTGGACACGTTGATATACAGATTACAGGGTCGTTTGAGAGCAATTAGTTCCCAAGTTATGAATCGATGCTCAAGTGGAAAACCGCCAAGCTGCTATCAAACCTCACAGGGACCAGCCGGCCAAGTCAGTAACTCCGCTCAGTGCAACTGCTCCCTGACTGAACCCCGGCTACCTCCTCATTGAAGTTACACCAGTAGGCTGCAGCCGGCTGCTCCGATGGATTTGTAATCAACAAATCCTTTGGATGCCATGTGTTACGGTGTTGAAATCATGTAATAAACTGTAGCACCAGTGCACCACAGCCGGTCCCAAAACATTATTCCTTCCACTACATTTCAACTACAGTTGAAGAATCGATAGGTTATCATGGCCTCAAAGTATCAGAAGCTGCTCAACAAGCACGTCGTCGTTATCGGCGGGACGTCTGGAATCGGCTTCGGCGTCGCAGAGGGATCCCTCGCCTCGGGAGCCCAGGTGACCGTGTCATCGTCCAACCAGTCGCGGGTACATGCCGCCGTCGAGAAGCTCAAGGCCAGCTTCCCCGACCGGAAGGTAGACGGCTTCACCTGCGACTTGTCCAAACCCACCGTCGAGCAGGAACTCGAGGCTCTCTTCTCCAAGATCGGCAAGGTCGACCATATCGTCTATACAGCTGGCGACTGGATTGCTGGTACACCTGTTGAGGAGATCACTTACGAAAAGATTGTCGCCGCCGGTCAGGTCCGATTCATTGCAGCGTTGCTTGCGGCCAAGGTTGGGAGCAAGTATCTCAACCCTGGCCCGTATTCTTCAATCACCTTCACGACTGGGGTGGCAAGCCAGAAGCCAATCCCTAACGTATGTATAAAGGCTTCCGTACTTGATGCAAGCTTTCTGCTGAAACAAAAAAATCCCACCCGAAGTGGGCTGTACTTGTAGGCTTCGCGGCAGGGTTGCATGGCTTGACGAGGAGTCTAGCACTGGATTTAAAGCCGATTCGGGTGAACCTAGTGAGCCCCGGTGCTGTGGAGACGGAGGCTTTCGACTCGTCCTTTTTTCAGGAGTCAAAGAAGAAGTACTTGGAAGAAGTCTTCGGACAGCTCCCCACGGGGAGAGTAGCTCAGCCTGAGGATGTGGCTGAAGCTTATCTGTTCCTGATGAAGGACCCAAGCGTGACGGGGACGGTTGTGAATAGTAACTCGGGCGCACTGTTGGTTTGATTTTTACAGAGTATGGCCTCTGTCGACCTTTTGGGAATTAACTTTGGTCGAGCTGTTCAAGTGGTTTCGATCTCACCTGCCCAGGTGGTTTGGTTCACAATCCGTGCTCGTGATCATCCTGAAGGCATACCTTAAGTATATCAATGTGTATCCGGTACCTCGGCCCCTTTATGCAGTGATAACATTTGAACCGCCCAAAGACTCGAAGTTAGAAAATCACAATGCAACCTGATTAAACCGATTCCTTCGACCCGCCACCTCCTTCTATTGTCTTATTCTTCGCCTCTTCTGGATAGTGTGCCTTCTTTTTAACCTCCCATAACCTAAAGAATTCATCTCTTTCATGCACCAAATATGTCAAAAGGAATACTATTAGAGTCAAGGGAATGGCAGCTACCCAGTACCACCAGAAACGCGGGCCTCCATCCTGGCCAAACATATCGAACGGGATGCTGAATATCGAGGCCACGCACGCCGGGGGAGCGAACACCATCGCCACGAGGGTCAACGACTTCGCCGTGCGAGCTTCGAGAATCGCTATGCGGCCGCCGATCATGCCATTCAGAGCCGCCAGCGACGAGGTCATGCGCGCATAGTCGGCCAGGTGTGCGCGGAATTCGCGGTGGAGATAAAGGAAGTCCGGAACCGACGACAGCCAGTCGCCCTCGTCCGGCGGACGCTCTAGTAGAGCTCTATGTTTTGGGGACGTGTCGACTGTTGACTCTTTTTCAAAGGCGTCATATGGTTCGTGTCCCTGGGGGATACCAAGAGAGTCCAGCACGGCCCCGAGCGCTTCGAGGTACTCCGGGCATTTGAACTGCCGCCATGCCGTCTCGACTTGGTTGCTCTCGTCGATCTCCTGCACTGTCCTGCGCTGCGCGGCCCATCCGGATGAGCGCATCGACGCCGCCTGGTGGCTGACGAATCCGAGAAGCTGGCAGTAATGGCTGGCTACAACCTTTCGTGGAAAGATCGCCGCTGATGCCGGGTCTGACATTGGTCCGAGAACATCTGCGTAGTGCTCGAAGTAGTAGGTGACGTCGCCTAAAAAGGATAGATGTGATGGCTCTTGTACTTTGGACCCTCGAACTTCGTCGGGGATAAAGCCGTGGTAGCCGTCCTCGAATGCTGTGATCTTCACGTCGATTGACTTGGAAGTTTCCGAGTCATTTAGCACGACTCTTTTGGGAGCTGGATCGCAGAGTATCACCGCTTCAAGACGTTGTCAGTCATAACCCGTTGTTCAAAGCTAATCTGTCGATCAAAGTGCTTTGCTTACCTTTCCATCCGTCTCCGTCCCTTTTCGACCAGAAAGAACACTTGCGCGGTGCGATCAAGAGCCATCCACACCTCCGGGACTTCATCCACTTGTAACACTGGATTTGTCTTCCTGTGGATCCGCATTTCACTGTGGTCGGGTTGTGGCAGTTGAACCACGCGTAGTTCGACTTGTCGACGTGCCATAGCTCGAAGTATTCCAGGCTGAATGACCTTCTCGGGCGGGCGGTGGTCGGTAATCTGGGGCAGTTTATCACCTCATTGAAGCGAAAGGTCGTCTGGCTCCATTCATGCCTCTTGAAGATGTCTTTGGATACACCAAGCTCCGAAGTGAGTTGTTTTTGAAGCCGTCGGAAAATTGTTTCGTTGATGGCAGTCTCGATTATGAATAGCTGGCGTTCGTTTGGTATCTTGTCTTCCTTTTTACGATCTTCAAAAAACTGCTCCAGCTGTGCGAGGCCGTCGCAACGTCTCAGCTTGCAAGTCTCAACTCCAGCAACTGAATCAAATTTGAAGTCGAGAATGGAAGTTCGCTGGTCCATGATGGGTACTGATTTCATCGCAATATTCGTCGAGTACCAACTCCACTCGTGGAGAATTTAGGTTCGGATTTCTCCAAATCCAAATGACAGCCCTGGAGTAAAAAGACGGGAGCCTGATGGTTTATATGGCTCGCTGAGCTGGTCAGCTGAAGGTATAAAGCAGCTACAATATTAGCGTAGGATCTGCTCTCAGCCACCCCCGAGGATGAATGAAAAGATGCCATTCGCCGAAGAGACTTGTTCACATGCCGTGTAACCCCAATTGTTTTTACACTGGGCATTTCCATGCTGACATGCTGGGCAAACCTCAACTAAAAATGCCAGATGAAATAAGAACCATACGTCAAATGATGACGAGGAAGGATTGCAGTGAAAATTGTCTGAAACCCTCAATTAGTGTCAAAAGACGCATTACAATCCCACTGACGCTGATGGCCGATATAAATGCACTTTGAAAGCAAAACTAATGCCTTAAAAATGGGCGCCCAGATAATGACAAATGACATGGCTGATCTCCAATTTGACCGTCCAGTGGCGATTCCCGATTCCCATCGTCTTTCCATTCAACTTTCCTGTCAGTATCCATTTACAACGCCATTTGTTAAAACTTTGCTCTGCTCTTCCTGCCTGCTCCACTTTGAGCATGTTGGCTGCCCAGGTCCTCTAGATTTGCAGCATTTGAAGGGCAGCCTATCTGAGTGAGGGCAGACAGCCTCGTGATGGTAATGGATATTGTATGTTGTCTTACGAAGATGGGTTCTCAATCAAATGTAACAAATATCCCGAACTAAATCATGTCGAGCACCATCATCAACGCCTATCGCTGATTCCCCGCTCGGGGGAAAACTGTTGCCGCCATTCAAAGGCTAGGATAGAAGTTTTTACACCTATCAAAGAGAACCTAGCTTTAGCTACAACTATATTTTTCCTCCCCCCCCCTCCCCCTACTATTCTTCTTTTAGGTATCTTTACTATTAGATACTTCTTTAGAAGCCTATATTCTTTATATAAAGACTTTAATATCTTTATATTTATAGTAATAGTTACTCTTTAAAAGTACCTTTATTACCCTTTTTTACCCTTTAAATTATTATTTAATATAATTTAAATATATAGTTATAATAGTTTTTATATCTTTAATAATAAAACTATAAATTAAAAGTAAAATAATAAATAAATAATCTTTATATTACTTTATTTATATTTA
>MAVT02001748.1:0-10236 GCA_001702395.2 Diaporthe helianthi
AAGCTAAATAATAGATTTTTTTGTTTTTCCTATTTTAGAATATAGCGCAAAAAAAACGCGGTTAGAAAGTAAACTATGGCAGTTTTGGGAAAAGTGCACAACTCGTTGGGGTACGCGACTCGTTGGTGTTTAACGTTATTCAAGGTATCTAATTAAGTATAAGTTATAGTAAATTTAAAAAGAGAAAAGAATTATACTATCTTTGAAATTTATAATATATATTATTTTCGAATAAGCCTTTCTTTCTATATAATAAAAAAGTACTTTTAAAGTCTAGTAAATTAAAAAAAAGTATTGTTTTATTTATAGCTATCTATTATCCTAAGAGTATAGTTATATAGAGTAAACTTAATAATTTTTATAAGTTTAAAACTACTATAATTAACTAAAGCTATCCTTATATATACCTTAGCTATATATTAAAAGAAAGTATATTTAGGCCTACCTTATTAAAAGCTACTATAAAATATTATATAAGTATTTATAGTAGTCTAAAAGTAGCTTAAATAGTTAAGTTATAAAAGAATAACCTTTATTACTATAAGCTAAGTTAGCTTTTAAGCTTTAATAAAGTATTTTATAAGTAAGAACTTATATTATAAAAAGTGAGCTTAGAATATTAACTATAACTATAAATAATATAATATTTATTAATACTATAGAGTTATTTTAATTTCTTGTAAAGAAAGGTTTAATAAGTTTATTAAGTTTAGAGTTCTAAAACTACAGTACTTATACACTTATATACTTATACACTTATACACTTATACAAACTTATACACTTATACAAACTTAAACTTATACACTTATACATATATAAGTGTATAAGTGTAGTTTTACTTATATACTTATATACTTATACAACTTTCTAACAATATAATAAACCTTAAAAAATCTATAATATAGAGCTAAATCTTAGATATATAGCTATATATTGTTTATATTCTTATCGTTCGTAACTAACTAGTAATTAATTAATATAGTTAAGAATATACATTAAGGATAATATTTCATAAATACTAATAAGCTTTATTAGAAAAGTCTACCTATAATACTTTATTACTAAACTATAACTTAGGTTTTTATATAAAACCTAAAAAAATATATATTCTCTTATAAGAAAGATACTTTAATTTAATTAGAAATTCTTTTTAATTTCTTTTCAAAGTAGTTAAATAAAAGTATTTATATCTATAAAACTAAAGCAGCTATTATAAAACTAATTTATAGGTTATATTTAGACATATTAACGGTATATTATAAGACTTCTTTATATTATAAACCTTATTTATTATTGTATAAGTGTATAAGTGTACTAACTTATACACTTATACACTTATACAAAAATATACTTATATACTTATACACTTATACATGTATAAGTGTATAAGTTACTACTTATACAAATTTGTATAAGTATTTGTTACAACTCTGATTAAGTTTTTAAGTAGTATAAAGTTAGTATATAGAGGCTTACTAGTATTCTTAATATTTATAAAGCTAAGTTCATTAAGTATAAAAACTTTATTCTATAGTAACTTAAGCTAATTTATATATCTTTTTATTTTTTATTAGCTAAATTATAAGTGTTTATGTTTTAGTAAAAATAAGTTTAATAAAAGAAGCTAGTTATAGTTATAATAACTACTTAGTAAGACTTTTAAAACTAAAAGTAAATTATAAAAGGTAGTTTTGTTATAATTATTAGTTATAGAAAAGTATAAAAAAGAACTTATAATAAAGTATACTATAGATATAGAGATTAACTTATAAGTAAACCTAATATAGTACTATAAGGGAAATCCGTTCATCTTTGGAACCGTCCAAGTCCGTGTGGCATTGGCATCCCTCAACCTGTCCCTCCTCCCGCAGGCGAACTCGATCATCGATGCGAATCCTGAGACATGGTCACGTATACTGGACATCAACGTCAGAGGCACGATGCTGACGTCTCAGTTGTGGCTTCGTGGCATCCGTGATCACCTGGTGGAGATGCCAGAGGTCGGGCTCAGGAACACGGCATTGATCCTGGTCGGCAGTGAAGCGGGCCACTTTGGCGTCCGCACGTGTGCCGCATACGCGGCTACCAAGTCTGCAGTGCAATGGGGACTCCTGCAGTCACTCCGAGCCGATGCGCCGCGTGTATTTCCACGCGCCAGGGTTAATGCCGTTGCGCCAGGCCCCGTCGACACGGAGCATTTCCGGCAACAGACGAAGGGGCCGGGTACTGAGGAATGGTGGGCTGAGTGCCAGGCTACAACGCCTTTGGCCCGGCCTGTGCCGACGGGAGACGTTGCAAGAAGCATCTTGTTTCTCGCGAGCGAGTCGTGGAGCGGAAGTGTACACGGGAAATGCCTAGACGTCGATTCGGGCAAGGAGGGATCGCTGATGTGGGGCTCATCGGAGAGCCCGACCGGGAGGGACATTTATTAACCATGAGTGCTTCTTGAGTCCTCGAGGAGCCAGCATGTACGGTGTAACACCTGTGCACACATACATTGATGTCTACCTCGCAAGACTCGGGGACTTGGGCCTCGGGCGTTGAGCTCCAGACCACATCTTTGAACATTTGAAATCAGGATTGATAGCGGTACATATCAGGTTATATACATACTGGTGATTGCAGGGTGGGTTCTTGGACGGCGGCGTGGAAAGTCCTTTTCTCCTATTATGTCTGTGACGCCCCTTTTCTAGCCGGTGTGGGTACCTAGGTATGAATGACCACACCCCTTTCGGTGTTGCTGTGGTGCTGTGGGTGGAGACCCAGGCGACCGACTTTGGCGACACCGACGGTTTACACTACTAACAGAGTCGCGCAGCCTAGTGAGCATGAGTCTGATAAGCCAGCTCTTCCTGTTGTTTTCTCGGCCACTCACAAACCCACGTTACCACACGATGCGGTGGGTCTGCAAGCGGGCCTCGTGCATGGATGGAGCGAGGTAGGGAATTCGATTAATTACGCGTCTCCCTTCTGCCATCCTCCTTGGCCTTATGTCTGAGAAGTTGCACACTTCATGTCCCTTCAAACTCTCGTCCCGTGCCGCAGCAGTGACGGGGATGGCCAAGCCTCAAGCCTACACATCGACGGCCAGGCAGCCCAGGCTGGCTGGAATATGGCGGGAGTCGCTCGGTGTGCCTTCCGCCCTTCGAGACAAGGCACGCCGCTTCTACAACTCGACCATTGCACGAGTGATATTCCTCCTCGCCGCGGTGGTCATCTTCGGGCTTGGCATCTCGGCGCTCTGGACAAATGTTCTGTGCCGCATCCGCCTCCACCGTGACCTTTCATGGTATGGGCTTGGGCTCCGTGGCCTCGCGCCATCCAAGAAGTTCGTTTCCTTCAAGGCCCGCACGCCTTCGCTCGAGTTTCCCCGCTGGGACGCACGATGCAGCCAGGAGAACATCTTCCTAGGATGGAGGGGCCATGAGGTTGACGAGCCGGGTGCTGTTATTCTCGATAGCAGGGGCGAGCTTATATGGCGGCAGACCGGCTCCGACGTCGATCAGAATGATGTGAGGCCTCAGATGTACCGCGGCGAGAGGTACCTTGCTTTTCAGATGGACGGGCCCAACGGGAACAAGACCCAAGGGCACTGGTACATGATGGACGAGTCTTATACCATCAGGTATCGGGTGCGACCGCATGAGTTCCCACATGCCGATATGCACGAGTTCCAGATCACGAGCGATGACACGGCCGTTGTTATCACGACTGTTCCTATCCCGTACGACCTCCGCAGCGTCGGTGGTCCAGAGCATGGGTGGCTCGAGAATTGCTATTTTCAAGAGCTTGACTTGGAAAGTGGAGAGCTTCTCTTCGAGTGGTCGTCGATTGACCACTTTGCGCCCAACACAACCATGGAAACCCAGGCGAACTGCCTCGTCGATCCCAACGCAAGGTTCGCTGGCTGTGGCGATGAGCAAGGCTCTGCCTTCGATTACTTCCATCTAAACAGTGTGGAAAAGGACTCCAAGGGCAATTTCCTCATCTCCGCCCGCAATACATGGGGCATCAGCTACATCGATGGGAGAACTGGCGATGTCCTCTGGACCATGGGCGCTGGAGAGGTCAACGATTTCAAAGACCTCTCAGGTGGCGCTGGACTGGACTTTTCATGGCAGCACTTTGCGAGGTGGGTAGAAGAGGGCAGAATGCTATCATTTCTTGACAACCACTATCACCGACTCGGGGATCCTGCAGGAGAAACTGGTGGTCGCGTCGTCGATCTTGACATCCCAAACCGCACCGTCCAGCTGCGGAAGGCGTACACCCATCCCCACCAAATCAAAGCAGAGTCACAGGGCAATATTCAACATCTCGCAAACGGGAACTATATGGTCGGCTGGGGGAGCTCTGGCGCCTTCACGGAATTCTCAGCAGACGGCGAGGTGCTGTGTGACGCCCGTTTTGGCGCCGAGGCTTTCTTCGACTTCAGTCCAGTCAGCTCTTACCGCGTTTTCCGTGGCCAGTGGACTGGAAGACCACGATACCCACCTAGTGTCACTCTTGACAGCGGACGAGTCTACGTCAGTTGGAATGGCGCGACCGAAGTTGTGAAGTGGCAAGTGGAAGTGAAGAATGAGCACTCACAAACAGTGCATGTCCTCACGCAGGTCTTCAAGGATGGGTTTGAGACGGTGATTCCTCTCCCAAACACGGCGGCCAACGCGTTGGTTCGCGTTGTGGCATTGAATGCTGAGGGCGAAGTATTGGATGCGTCGTCATTCTCGGTGGTGCCACGCTGGAGCAGACTTGGCACAACATTGAATAATCTCATAGTCTTTCTGCTCCTTGTTGTTTTTGTGACGTCCATGTGTGGCACGATGATATGGTGGACATATGTAAAGGAAAAGGAATATACGAGCAAAAGAGGATACAGGGAGCTCGGTAAACAACTAGATAGTGTCTAAATAGAAATGAAAATGAGTCAACTATCCCTGTTTGAACATGTTTTTCCACAGTGGTGATACTGCTTCACTGGCAGTTCGGCGCAGCCTAAGGGTTCCAACGTACTCTGTACCAGTACCTAGCCTAAGGAGGCAAGTATTCCATGCTAGGTCAACTTATAAAAGCTTGCAGGTACAAGCACTTGAGGTCGTATTAGCCAGGGGACTGTTCTCGTATTCGCAGGCTTTTGTCGTGTGGAGATCGGCAATAGAACATTTGAAGTCCCTGAGCTGATTTAATTACACCGAACGTTCCTCGGCTTCCACTTCCTTCTTCCACTCCCTTCTTCCACTCCCTTGCGTGACAAGTAGAGACCACTGAGTGAAGTTACGGTGAGTAAGTTGGAACTATGCTGGATACTCTGAGCGTGTCTGCCAGCGACTTTTGCAGATGGAATCTTCTATGCCAGAATACGTGTGCTTTCCCGGACAATTCGTCTTCAAATGAGATAGTGTGGAGCGGATTCAACACAATTGAGGCCACTCTCGTTATAAGGCGGTGATAGATATACCCTTAATGGCTTTGTCATATCCGGCGACAAAGGTGTCGCAGTGGCCTGTTAGTAGTGTACATGATTAGATTCTACTAGGCTCTTATAAAACCCTATGTGGATAGTAGTTGATAAATGATAAGATTTAAAGGCCACTAAGGTATACATTAATGTAGAACTAGCTTGAACAGCTACAACTTAGAACCCGTCACTCTTTTGTCAGCTCAAAGTCAATGTCTCCTGTTGATGCGCCACCCGGACAAGTAGCAGTATAGGCCGATCCATTTGTACACGTTGCCTCGGCTGACTTGATACACTGCTCCCATCTGCCCTTGGATATGTTGATTGTAGCGCCGCTGTCTGTAGGGGTGAGGGTGAACTTGGCATCGCCGGACTGGCCGGTGGTACTAGTTGGACTGCCGCCGCACTTTTCGATTGATCCAGCAATGCCCCCGCAGATCTGGAGCAGTGCTACATTTTTGTTGTGTTCATCAATATTGCTTCGGCCTCGTTAGCACTTGCGTCTAGATAGAGACAACTGGAGCCAAGATCCATGAGTTCAAGTTGTACTCACGCTTGTCTATCAGTGCACTGGACATTTGTTGCTGTGGCCCGCTCAAGGAGTTGGACTGGACTAGAGAGTGCAAGCGGAACAAGGGCGAGGAGAATGACCTGGGGGATGTTCTTCGACAGCATTGTATCAACAGTGAATGAGTCAAGCCGCTGTAACCTGGCAAAATTTTGAAGCGAAGGTCTTTAAGTAGTGCCGGGAAAGGGTGGGAAGTAGGTAAAGTTGAGGGAGGCTTCCAAGGTTTACTGAATACACACAGGAATTATGAGTTAATTATCGTCTCCTCATGTCCAGGCGCCTGTTCTTATAAACCAGACCGACTGAACAACCTTGGAACGTCCAAGTACCTAGGTACGTAGGGACTACCCTAAGTCTTCAGGGGGTGTCCTCAAGTGCGCTGCGAACGAATCATGGATTCATGAAACAGGAGCAACCCGATGAGGCTCTGCTGTCTCAAGTTGTCCAGACGTCAGACAAGTGCCATCCAAGCTTGATCGGACGAGACAAGGACGCACCCTTGCGGGAACCTTATGCCTGAGTGGTTCTGCTGTCCTGTGCAGGCGCCTGCTACTCTCAGTTCAGTGCACGCCTGCGACCCCAGGATGCGGACTTCAGGCCTGGGTGCCAGGAATGCGGATCCCGTGAACATTGAAGCTTGTTGGGTTTGCGATTGTGACCCCTGCAGGCATGATCCGGGGGTTTCCTTGAACAATTTCTGTCATAGTGTGGAGCGCACTGCAAGTGGGAGTGTAAGTGGGGGTGGGGGGGGCACCTGGGGACTTTCCAATCGTTTCTGAAGTCAATCGCAACGTGCACTTGCGCATAAAGCTTGTCTGATTCGTCTCAACACTCGATCTTATTCTGCCGACAACCTTGAACCGAGGCCCGGAGGACTTGAGATTGATCTGTAGCTAGCAAACGTCCTAGCATCGAGCAGTCTCCACCTTGGCCCGGGTCTTTCAGCCGCTCGGCGCTCCGCTATCGCATACTAAGATGGAATTAAGCTGCCCGAAGTACGGAGTGGGAGTGGTACATGTAGTCTAAGTAGCAACGAACAGACAAACGCGCGATTCATTACTGAGCATACCAGGCAGACCTTTTCATTTCTCTGCCAACACCAAACACACGCCACTGTGTCACTTTCCGGTCGATTGCGCCAACACCACCACCACCACCACCACCACCGCCACCGAGGGGTCGAGCGAGCTGGGATCCCAACCACGGCGCGCAAGGATGATGACCAACCCGGGCTCGGCCGAAACTCTCCTTACCAACGGCAGGATCTTTCAAGCCTCGGCCAACTCGTCAACGGGAAAAGACCAAGAGGCAGCTTTTGCAACCGAGCTCCTCATCGGCGCTGACGGGACGATCCGTCACATTGGCAGCTCAAGCAATGACGATGAAGAAGCCGTCATCGCCTCGGCCCGTGCCAACGGCGCCAAGGTCCACGACCTCCAGGGCAAGACGGTGCTTCCCGGCTTCTTCGACGGCCACATACACCTTCTCCTCTTGGGTATGTCCTTAAACAAGGTCGACCTAGGTCCTTGCAAGGATCTGGAAGACATCCGGCAAACAATCAAGGACTTTGCCAAGGCCCATCCCGACGTGCCGCGGATCATGTGCAAGTCATGGATGCACACACAGACCCCGGGCGGCGTCGATCACAGCATGCTGGATGATCTTGACCCTAGGCCCATCTTCGTGGATACCAAGGACTTGCATGGGTGCTGGTGCAACCAGGCAGCGGTTGACGAGTTGGACCGTGGGTTGGGCATCGCGGCCATGGCGGATCCCCCAGGGGGCACAATCCATCGCGACCAGGAGGGCAAACCCTCGGGTTTCTTTGAGGAGGCAGTAGTTTTCACCATCATCTGGCCATTCATGTCTCGCATCTCGTCGGTCGAGGACCGCGCCATGGCCATGGAAACGGCAATCAATGTCTACAATGCGAGCGGCTACGTTGGGATTGTCGATATGGCCATGGACCAGAACATCTGGGACTCGCTGTTGGCACTAAAGGCCCGACGGCCCGACCTTGCAATGCGTATCGCGGCCTACTGGCTGATCCGCCCGGCTGACGAGGAGGACTGCCTGAGGCAGGTGGATTATGTTGCCGAGATGGCATCCAAGTACAACGCCACCACGTCTCCGGACCTGAAGGTTGTCGGGATCAAGCTTGTCTGTGATGGGATAGTTGACGCCTGCACTGCTGCACTCAGCGAGCCGTACACGCATGCCGGCAGCATGGCAGAGCCTGTGTGGACCAAGCCAATGATGCTTCCAGTTGTGCGTAGGGCGGACGAGGCAGGGCTGCAGGTTGCACTGCACGCCATTGGTGATCTGACGGCCCGCAACGCCATCGACACTATCGAAGCATGCGTCGCTCCCGAGCGGAGGCCGCGTATCGAGCACTTGGAGTTGACCTCGCCAGAAGACGCCGCCAGGCTGGGGAAATTGGGAATCACCGCGTCGGTGCAGCCAGTACACTCTGATCCAGCCATCCTGAGGGCTTGGCCCAAACTCATCGGCGAGCACCGCTGTGGCAGGGCATTTGCGTATCGGGAGTTTGCCGACGGTGGTGCCGTTCTGGCCCTTGGAAGTGACGCCCCGACCGCGCCGCACAGTCTGACGGCTAACTGCTACGTTGCCACGAATCGCCGGTCGGCAAGAGAGCCAGAACTCGAGACAGTCGTCAATGGACACTTCGCACTAGGCTTGTGTGAGAGCGTCGTTGCTGGCACTCAAGGCTCAGCGCGGAGTTGCTTCATGGACCACGTGACGGGGAAGCTCGAGAAGGGAATGATGGCCGATCTTGCTGTTCTTGATATGCAATGGGACAAGGCAGAACTACTCAGGGCCGAGGTTGCCCAGACGTGGTTCGCGGGAAGGAAGGTATTTGACAAGGACGAAAATTAGTAGCATAGGCAAAGTCCCGAGTCACAGGCCGCTGCCAGTAGATGGATGTTTTGCTGTATCACAATCCTGAATTCAATTTAGCTACCTAGGCATCCGCTGAAGCCAAGGTTTAAACCATTGTGCTTTCCCCTGAGAGAGTAGAGGATATCTCTGGGTGAGAAAACTGATCTTGAAGCTCAACGCCAGCTATCGTGCACGATCGTCCGAAGTCACGATGGTGGAGCTCTTTCGAGTTATCATGTTTAGTTCTCATGTTACAGACCCCAGTCACCCTCCTAGCGGCAATGAAAGGGGACAGCACAAAAGCTGGTTAACTTCTCGCCCAGTTCGAGGGTTGCTCATATTACGGGTGTCAGCAGGGTCTCCTGATTGATGCAGTGCAGCATGGCTACCCTAGGGTACATACGTAATAGTTTTGTTCTTAATCTACATACATCTCAAAGGTATAGAGGCCTTTTTATATAGTCTTAAATCCTTAAAATGAAGGCGTTGTAGAGAAATATAATATAAAACGCTATATAAATATATAGCCACAGCTTTAAATTATACGTATATAGGGTAAAACATTACTACTTTTTAAAAAAATGTATTAATTAAAGTTATTATTAAAGAATAGTTAAAAAAATAATATAGAAAAAGAAAGAAGTTATATAATAAGAATAAAGCCTATATTTTAGAATAAAATGAATATAATCGAACTATTAAGTAGAATCTTAGTAAAATAGTTTACGTTATTATTACTAATAAGTATTCTTATTATTTTATCTACCTTCTTAAAGATTTTACTTAAAGCGTCGTATATATTAAGTATTAAAAAGCTAGATTGTAATTTATTATTTCTTATAAGGTAAAACTTAGAGAAAAACGAGTTATTTCTTTTTATTAGATTAAGTATTTATAAACTAATAACTAAATAGAAGTAAAAAGAAATAAAGTAAAATATAAAAGTAAGTAAAAAGACTTTTAAAAAGTATTTTAATTAGAAATATACATTATTAAAGTTTTTATATAAGGGCGGTACGTTATTGAAATTACGTGTAATAAGTTAAATATAAAATAAATAGTAATGGAAAACGAGGGTAGAAGAAAAGGAAGAAATATAGTATAGCTAAAAGTAATTTTTTTATTTCGAAACTTATCTTATTAGAAAGATATAGTATTTAAATAATAACTATTTTATAGCTATAGGTAGAGTTGTAAATATACAAATATATAGATATACAAATATACAAATATACAAATATACAAATATACAAATATACAAATATACAAATATACAAATATACAAATATACAAATATACAAATATACA
>MAVT02001749.1:0-10233 GCA_001702395.2 Diaporthe helianthi
TTTATTATAGTTATAGTTTAATTAAAGTTTATATATTATAATATAGTATTAGTATTTCGTATATTTATTAAGTTATAAGATATTAAAGATTTTTAAATTAAAGTTATTAGAATTTTAAGCTATAACTCTAGATTTAATTTAGCATTTTATTTATAATTTATATTATATAAGTATTATAAAATAACTTATTTTAAATTAAAAAGTAACTAAAAAATATTATAAAGTTTTAAATATTATCAAATTTTAGTACCTACTATACTAATAATAGTTAAGAAGAACCGAGACTTATAAGTAGTATAATAATTAATGCGCTAGCGTTTATAATTTATATAGCGCGCCCCTAGTTTATAAAAATTCGTGCGCATAGGCGGGCGTGGATTAGTTAGAAACTAGGTGCAGTATGCGTTTTTATAGGTGCTAATATCCGAACTCTCTAAATAAACCCTTGAAATGTTCTCTAAAATGTTAACCCCCTTTCCGCGATGCAAGTCAACTGGTGCCAAGCACCTGCATGGCTGCATGGCTGCATGGCTGCATGCCTTGCCACGGACAGACCCCTGCGTCCGCCTTCCCTGCCGATCTGCACTGGTCAACCCCAAACATACGTGCTAGGTCTCACTCCATCTCACTACCACCGCCTTATATTGGGAATACGGCTCTGGGCGGAACCTCGCTTCGTTCATACATCCTCCGACCTAGCTCCTTCATATATGAGAATGGCAGGACAAAAACCACAGGCAACAACGCAGGGCGCCTCTCCTTCCAAACCTGCCGAGCCGACCGCCCCAGTCCCGGAGCCCCTCTCACCACAGTTCAGGCCCATCCACTCAACCACGCCCATCCCGCCACCAACAATTCCAACCTTCCACCGCCAGACCTTCACCCACAAGCAGCACCCCCCGCAGGTTGAGTCCGTCCCACAGCCCCCGCTCCCGCCACAGCCCTTGGACTTTAGCGAAAATGTGGACGTGATCGCCCTCGAGTCGGCCATCCTGCTCCTCCAGAGGCAGAAGCAAAAGGCCGAGGACGACATCCGCCAGTTGCAGCGCATCAAGAACGACGCAGTCAGGAACCCCACCGAGTTCGTGCAGGACTTGGCCAGTGGGAAGGTCGGGCAAGGGCCAAGGGCCGTGCCAGTCCCAAGTGGCGCCCGGGCTCACGACGACGACGACGACTCATCATCCTCATCATCCTCCGAGGACGAGGACGAGGACGAGGACGAGGGCGAGGACGGTGAAAGCGATGCTGAGATGGAGGACCAAGCAGGCGGCGGGGAGGCATCCAGCAGCAGTCTGGAGCCCTCCCCCATGAAAGCACCAGGCAAAGGGAAAGCAGCCGCGGCAGCGTCTCAGCCACCAAGCCAAGAACCACCGCCGTGGACAAACCTGCCCACGCCGCAGGACGTGGTGCGAATGCCCGCCATCAACTGGTCCAAGTACGCCGTCGTGGGCGAGTCGCTCGAGAAGCTGCACCGGGAGCAGCTCGCGAAGCCCACGCTCGGCACGCCGGCCACCCTGGCGGCCGGCGGCAAGGCGTACGAGTTCAAGGGCGGGCCGAACCCGGACGATGGGAAGAAGTCCCTCGGGATCGCCGCGCCGTACGATCCTCTGCATGACAAGGTCAAGAAGCCGCGGAAGTGAGGAGATAGTTCCTGCACATTGTCATTTTTAAAACCTTCTTTTTGTGAGGCGCAAGATACCCAAAGAATATCAGTCACTGCCTGAATGGCCCACCCCCGATGTTGAAACCATGGCGATGTTGTAAATTCGATTGCATATCCTGTGATTATCCTCCCTTTTATGTAAATGAATCGTGTGACGCCCGATATTTCTCGATATCTTTACATCTATCTAGTCTATCGATCTCGCGTCGCACTGACCTCGTGTCCAACACGCGGCACCAGCCTGCCTCATTATCACCTAACTTACATAGTAGCTGAGAATGTCGTGTAAGTGAGAGCGTCGAAACTTCTCCATACCACAAAGCAGGTTTCATACTGTCTCTCCTTCTGCTGTTGTACGCTCGAAGTTCAGCTTTGGAGCAGGCCAGAGCATATTTAGGGCACCGCAGGTGCTGGCTGTCATATGAAGACTGAGATTGTGTAAAGTCTACAGGTAATTAATGCAGGATTTGCCGCCAAGTTTGCACACGTGATTCCCTGGTGTCATGTTCGCCCACATACAATTTCTTCAGCTCATCACAGTCTTTCCGGAGAGGCAAATGCCGGGGGTCACAGGCAAACATTGCCAATGCTCGAAGCTGTTCTTCATACAGATATGGCCGGCCTCATCCTACCGTACAACGGCCTATGGCTTTGCATGCCAAAACAGCTACCAAGTTCCCAGCAGAGGCTACCTAGGTAGCAATGGTGGGTGGGGTAGGCCGCACGGTGCCGGAGCAGAAGAGAAGAATTACGTCCACACAACCAACCGAAAATGTGTGTTGTGGCATGCATCACACCTTGTCTCTCAGCGTCAAGATACAATATAATCTAATCAAGTAGCTCCTGCCACAGAACGTCAATTCCATTTGTATATGACAAGACTGCCAGGCCATGAAAAGGATGTGCTACCGACCCCCTTTTCCGAGGCCCAGTAAAGGTATCAAATGTCAACCTCAAAGTGAACCATAACGCCCCTGGCAAGCAAACCCTTCGCGAACATGAACGACCAGCCCTCCATAGAATGCCAACCACTGAGAACTGAAAGGGGGTGGGGGGATAAAATCACTGCAAGCGTGGTTCCGTGCTAGTCCTGTTTGCCGTCCATGAGAATGCCCGACCGTTCGTGCCCTGTCCCTAAACGCCTGACCGAGAACATTCCATGGCCGCATAAACAAACCCCTCGCTCAACCATGCAATTTGGTTTAGTAGCTTCACTTGAGTCGCATCTAGAGTTCCAAGGACGCCTGCACTGAGCGGCGCAGCCTCTGCCTGTACTGCTTTTTGTCCTGGGGGCTGCCCCAGAAGAGCTTAAAAGCCTCGGGGTGAACGAGAGTGCGCGGGTCGTAAGGTGGGCGGTCTTCCTCCAGCATCTCAATGATCGCCTCGAGATGGGTCTTCATGTCCTCCCGGCGAGAGGGGCTCGAATAGTAACAGGGGGTTCCGTCGGGAGCGATTCGATGGTGGAATATTTTTGTCTCGAATTTTGCACGAGGCTGTTCCTCTGGAAACCGTGGGCTCAGGTGGATCGTGATGCGGAATAATCCGTCCTCCAGAGGAGTCATGGGCTTACCGATATATGTCAGAACCCAGACGAAGGGGTTGCCACCCTCCAGTTCTACATGGTGCGCGAGGCCATGCTGTTTGAAATTCTCCAGGACTTGTTCATACTGTCGGCGCAGATTGACGGTGACAGTTGCATCCTTAAACTCGGGCGACAACCCCTGAGCCGCCCACTGCTTTGTCTCTTCGTCCAGAACCTTTTTGATGTTTCGCAGCCGCCTTTCGAGCTCGGTGTAGTGGAATTTACCGTCCATGGTATTGCCCTGGCCTTCGAACGGCATCCTGACGAACGCTTGGCCGTCCTTGACCTCCTCCTTGGCTTTGCGGATAGACTCGAGGTACGACTCGTAGTACCAAAGGAATCGGCGTTTGCACAGGTCCTTGAAAGGTTCGAAAGCTGTTCCGGCGTCCTCAAGACCATCCATGTCCACTTCGTAATCTTCCTTGTCTGTGTTGGACGATGCAGCGACATTGCCATCCGCACCGATGCCCAAGTATTCCTCAAGTCGCTGAATGACAGAAATTCGCAGGCTCTCGTGGCGGATCTAATGTGATGGTCAACAGTTGATCCGTTGTCACAACGGCCGAGGCTTTAATACCTTTTGGACGTATTCCTTCTGATTTTTCTTGTCTTGGGCTTCGTTGGCATCCTCAAAACCCGGCTCGTTCTCGTACGGGTTGGACGACATTAGGCTCTGGATCGAGAGCAGTATCGACTCGAGGCCCTGGGCTGAAGACCACTCCTCGCCACGTTCACCACGCCATGTTCTGCAGCCACGTTCAGCATTTATACCAGGCGATCGAAGTAGGAATCAACATACCCGAGAATAGAGCTGTGAGCCAGAGGTCAGCCAAGAAATCTTTAGAGAGGGGCCTGGACCGGACTTACAGACAAACACGTCCTTGCGCATATATGTTTGGATTGAACCGACACCGGCCACCGTTGGTAGTGATTGCGTTGACGCTGGGTGACTTCCGGGGATACTCTGCGGCAGCAGAGGCATTAGACGATGGACGGGCGGGAATCGACACACTTCGCAGGACAAACTGACCTTTGTTAAATTTGAACGTGAACTGCGCGTGTTAGCTTTTGATCGGTAACGGGTTCGAGGGATATGTTTCCACAAACCTCAAAGAAGCCAAACTCGTAAGGTGTCTCGTGGGGACCGATGATCAGCGCCTTCACGTTGCGTACGTCGACATCGCGGCATGCGACAGCCAGAGCTGGGGACAAGTTAGCGATGCAAGGCGAGCCACATGTTTGGAACCTATATGCGCGTACATAGATCGGAATTCCTTTGGATGTCGCTCAACTCCTGAAAAGCCAGTTAGCATGATGCTGGTGGGCTACAAACTGGAGCAATCAACTGCTGAGCCAGCTGTGACCCCGCAGTCAGGCGGGCGGACGTGCCTTGGTTATCCTGATGATGGATTGATCCGCCATGGCGGGCAGTCCTCAAGGCGCGGGGACTGGAATGATGCGCATAGGACTGATGGGTAGTAATTCACTTGGGCTTCGAGAGAGAGCGGTAACCGACGAAAGTGGAGGATTTCACTTGGAATGCCGGAACTGGTCTACTTCCTAAAGTTAGCGGAGAAGTTGCTTTCAGTCTTCCCGGGCGGATGACTTTCAGCAGCGGTCCCAGGATTAATCAGTGGGGAGTGCAAGGGACCTACCTACACTACCTACTTAAGTAGTCTACCTGCCTACCTAGCCTAATGTACCCAGGTACCCAGGTGTGTAGGTAAATGCATATGTACACTAGGGCTGACATCTGGACTGGGTGGCGCCTGGCAGGCTCAGATGTCAACTGGTGTGGCAGGCAATTGAATGTGGGGATCAGTGGAGGGGACAAAGCAGTCAGACGCGTCGCAGCGATGAGACGCGTAAAGGGTATTCGGAACTTTCAGGCCTCACCTCTTCGACGCAATCATATTCCTAGAAGGCCATCCCCTCTCCTTTGACAATCCAAACGGCCAGATTGTTACACACGGATAAAGGTCTAGGATGGCCAGCTTTTTCGACATCAAAGCCAGGAAGGCTGCTGCCGCCAACGGCGCGGGCAAACTGGAGAAGAAGACGGGAGACACGCCACGAGCCCAGCCCTGGGTAGAAAAGTAGTACGTTCATGACCATGCCCTCGCTTGCTCTGCGTGCTGTATATGCTGCCATTTTTCCTGACTGTACGCCAATTCTAGTCGTCCAAAGAGCCTCAGCGATGTCACCGCCCAAGACCACACGATCACCGTCCTGCAACGGACACTGCAGGCGTCCAATCTCCCTCACATGCTCTTCTACGGCCCGCCCGGCACCGGAAAGACGTCGACGATCCTTGCACTTGCTAAGGAGCTATATGGTCCCGAATTCGTCAAGCAGCGTGTTCTCGAGCTCAATGCTTCTGACGAACGCGGCATCTCCATCGTACGGGAGAAGGTCAAGGACTTCGCGCGCATGCAATTAACCAACCCACCCCCGGGCTACAAGTCCCGTTATCCCTGCCCACCGTTCAAGATCATCATTCTGGACGAGGCCGACAGCATGACGCAGGATGCTCAGAGCGCGCTCCGCCGGACGATGGAAACATACAGCAAGATTACGCGGTTCTGTCTCATCTGCAACTACGTCACACGCATCATCGACCCCCTGGCAAGTCGTTGCAGCAAATTCCGCTTCAAGAGCTTGGACCAGGGCAATGCGAAGAAGAGGCTGGAAGAGATTGCCGAGAAAGAGGGCGTTCAGCTGGACGATGGGGCAGTGGATGCGCTCATCAAGTGCAGCGAGGGCGACCTGCGGAAGGCCATCACTTTCTTGCAAAGCGCGGCCCGGCTGGTGGGCGCAGTCGCCACTGAGGGTGATGCTGATGGTGATAACATGGAGGTGGATACGAAGCCGGTCACTGTGAAAATTGTCGAGGATATCGCTGGCGTGATACCTAACGACACTATTAACATGCTGGTGGAGGCAATCAGACCAAGCCCCTCTGCAGAGGCGTATGCATCAGTATCGAGGGTCGTGGGCGACATGGTCGCGGATGGGTGGAGCGCTGGCCAGGTGGTGACTCAGCTCTATCAGGCCATCATTTCCGACGAGACAGTCCCGGATGTCCAGAAGAACCAGATTGTTATGGTCTTCTCTGAGGTTGACAAGCGTCTGGTCGATGGTGCCGACGAACACCTCTCGATACTCGATCTGTCACTCCGCATTTCAACCATCATGGCTGGACGATAGGACTGATAACCGTTGACCACGGACTGAGGAGGCATAGAGCAGGATGACTGATAACGGGAGTTTAAGGGTATGTCTCAATCGTAGATCACAAGGGGCAGCATGACCTACTCATGGACAGCTCAAGGGCCGAAATACAGGAATTTGTGGCGAAGCGTGACATCGCTCTGAGATCGGGTTGCGGATGGATGTGAACGGGATATTGCCAATGAGCTACCGCGGACTGGGGAATCGGCTCGGACGGGGGACAAGGAAAAGCATGCGGTTTCAGAGGACGGTAATACAATGTCTGTTTAGGACGCTCAATGCTAGATGATGCGTGGCTACAGAAGCTTTCGTGGGGAGTCTTCGGCATTAATCAGCCCGACACTACCATCCAATGTCGACCAGATATCCTGCTTCTCTTTGACCACATTGCTCTTGTTCTTGGCATGTGCTTTCGATGTAGGTCCGTTTCGCGGGGATAAAGATTCTGCCAACCAGATGTCATCTATTGTTGTATCCTCGTCTGTCATGGGATCGCCTCCTGTGATCGTATTCCGACCTAGTAGCTGGTCGATTTCCGCCAGAAACCTCGTGGAGTTTTCGAGGGCGACCTGTCCTTGCTCGATCTTCTCCGCTACGGCCTCGAGTGTCGCAAGCTTTGCTGTGTCCGCTGCAGAAACCCACGGCTGGACGTGATCTGAGAGTTTGTCGACGTGATTGCTGGACGGGTTGGTTCCCAGACCAGTCTTGACCCTCGCGGCCCCTGGGACGGGATGTTCAGGTATTACCTGGCTTTCTTTGGACAGACGGACTACGGCCCGAATGCTTTCTCCTGTTTGTTTCGCGAAGACCGCATTTATGTGTGATTTCTGGGCAATGTAGCTCCTCTGAGCCTGGCCAACTTGCACCAGGCCCTCGATATAAGGCATGATGAGATGGGCCGACAGGGTTGTGCGCGCAACCACGCGCTGAGTGTCAGACGTGTTCCTTGAAGGGACCTTCATCTCCACGGTTTGTGTTGGCTGTTGGACGAGCTGAGCGAGAGACTTCCGCGCTGCAACATATTTGGTATATTTGTCCTTGACGGCGGCAAGCTGCTCGTGCACATGGCCTCTGTCCGGCACAGGCTGTTGCTTCCCATCCCGTTCAGACTGTTGCGGGTCATCCAGGTGTGAAGCCTTACCCAGCTCTGCCTCCATCCAGCCGATGAGCTCATTCCGAGTCGCACTCAACGCCACAAGCTTTGAGCCTTCGGTAATTGTCTCGGGTGTTGATGTGGAGCGGGATCTGACATCCTCCAGCAACTGTTCTTCCTTCTTTAGCAGCAGCTTGGACCTCAACACCGCTTTCTCTAAGCGATCGACGAGGGCTTCCAGGTCGGGTTTGGCTGACCCGTTATTGACAGCAAAGCCGCTGACAACTGTTTTGGGAACATCTGGTAAGCGATGACCATCCTTGAATATTTCCTCTCGCTGCACGAATTCTGGCGCCGCAGCCGGCTTTTGGGCCAGAGCCTCGAGATATTTTTCGACAGCTTGAAGACGTGCCCGCTTCCTCTCGAGTTTGATGGAGGTCACGTGCTCTTCCAGCCGAGTGGCGTTGCCAGTTGCGCTTATCCTGGGAGGTCTGCCTTCCTGTACTGCTTGCCTGACTACCTCTTGGTCTTGCTTGGCCTTGATGTTGGCATGAAGGGCTTTCAGATAATCCCTCTGAACGCCACGGACGCCTGTTGTAGAGTTGATGATGCAGTCTGGCCCCAGTAAAGCAAGAGCCCCGGTCTCAGGCCCATTCTCATAACTTGAGAGAAGGTGTAGGGCGAGCACCCTTCGAATGTGTGACATCTCTTCGCGCAACCGAACGCGAGGCTCCAGCGCCGCCTGAATGCTCTCAACCGTTTCTCGGGCGTGGGGACTCATGCTTCAGGATGGACCTTCTTTAGATGTTGTTCTCTGAGGCACAAAGCACTACAGTCTGATGCTTCATTCACAGGAGATGATCTTTGTACACATACGAGTACTTAAGGAGGAAGGATCATCTCCCATGTATCTTAGATCTGGATTGAGAGTAGGCGAAATACACACCCTATCCAGAAAGCTTGATTAGAGCGAGAATTTTATTGGATAATGTTGAGATCGAACCTCATTACGCAGCGCATCAGGCGCAATTCTTTATCTTAGCGCACTTTGTGTTTGTTTAATTAGTGTAAATGCCTAAGGCTAGCTTCTCTACTAAGTAGGTAGGCAGCTATTCTAGGCTACCTTAAAACCCTTACTCTATAGCGCCTATAGTAGTTAGTACTAGAATTAATAACCTACTATATATATACTTAATACTTTATAAATTTATTATAATAACTATAGTACTACTAGGTAAGTATAGGTAAGAATATATAAGAATAATTATTTTTATTAAAAGTTTATATTTGTTAAGTTTCTTTAATAAGCTAGAATAATAGGAAGTATTCTAAAAGAATAAGATATAATAAATCTTTTTAAATAAATATAGTAAGTATTACTTTAAAGAAAATTTATAATAACGTTTTAATTTACTTTTATAACTTATTTAGCTTAAAATGTTTATTTAGTAGAAGTAGATATAGCGTTAAGCTATACCTATTTATACTAATACTATTAAAGCTAAAGCTATTATAGCTTATAAATAACCTAGTTTAACGCCCTTAAATACTAAGTAAAAATATTATTCACTGTATAACTTAAGCCTTTAAATACCTTAAAATAAGTATTATTAAAAAGTTACTATTACTTTATAAGTTCTACCTTTCCTTTTTAATATACATCTTATTAGCGAAACTATCTAAGTATAATACCCTTTTTATAAAACTACTACCTTACTAATGTAATATTAGGTAAGATACTTATATTTTATTATCTAAGTATATATTTCTACAAGTTTTACTATAAATAGTAATAGTAATAAAAATAAATAAAAAGTTTATCTTTATAGTACTATAGCGTTTTACTTTAAAATAAATCTATTAAAGATTATAATAGTAAATATATTCTTAGAAATACTATAATTACTTACTTATTACTACTAACGCACTTATATAGTCTTAAAACTAGCGATAAACGACTAATTATTTATTATTAGTAATACCTATAAGGTTATACCGTTATATAACCCCCTTATAAGGCTTTTTTAAAGCTTTAAGACTTTATAAAAAACGTCGTAGAGTAAGTAATTCATAGTTAATATATACTATAAAAGAGGTCTAAAAACCTTTAATAGTATAAGCTTTTACTAGTTACTAAAGTTACCCGTTAGTAAATAGTCCTTTTTTAGTACTATACTAGTTTAAACTTACTTCCTAAATAGCTATCTAAGTAGGCTTACTTATCGCATACATATACATTTATTTATTATATCATAGCTTACTTATTACTACCGACATACTTATATAGTTTAAAATACTAGTGATAAACGACTAATCGTTTGTCGTTAGTAATACTTATAAGCCTATATCGTTATATTCGTACTCTAAGGCCTTATTAAGCGAATATAAGACGTTAGAAAGTAGTAATTAGAGTTGTAATAAAAATAACTACAAATTTGTAGTTGTAGTTTATAGTTCTAGAGTTTCAATAGTTTATAGTTTAATAATTTTGTCGTTATAACTATAAGAACTATAAAACTATAAATTTATTTATTAAAGATTATATTAAAAACCTGATAGAATTAAAGGTTGTTTATATAATAAAAGGTACTAATTACTTTTTAATAGTTTTGTAAAATATAAGAATTATATAAAATGTAAAATGTAAAAATATAAATATAAATA
>MAVT02001750.1:0-10225 GCA_001702395.2 Diaporthe helianthi
AAATATAAGAAATATAAGAAATATAAGAAATATAAGAAATATAAGAAATATAAGAGATATAAGAAATATAAGAAATATAAGAAATATAAGAAGTATATTAAATATAGAAGATATATAAAACATAGAAGATATAAGGAATATAATATTTAAAGAAATAAATAAAGCTTATAAAATGTATTTAATAAGAACTATAGCTAAAGAAACTTATTATTCTACTAAATTAGAAGATTAATATAATATATATAACTTAATATATTTTAAATTTATAATATATATATTCAAAACTAAAGAACTTAAATAAAACGTTATATAAGTTATTATTTTAGTTAATGCTATTTATATTTATATAACGAAGCTTTATAAAAAGTTAATAATTTATATTATATATAGCGAAAAAGTTTAATAGTGAGGTATTTAGTTTAGTTATGATAGTTTATTAATAAATTATATACTTACTAAAGCTAATATCTAACCCCTTAAAGTTAGTAATAACGAAGCTACTATTTCTATAGTAATTATAGAACGAGAAATATATAATTTAAACAAGTAGGATAAATTAGTAATAAATATTCTAAAATTTATCAATGCTGTTTAATTTAATTATACACTTAATTTAATTATGGTTATTTATTTATAAACTTTATTTCTATAAGTATAATGAGGGTCTTATATATATATAAGTATATAAGCTTCGCTTAATTATAAGGTTAAAAAACTTGTAATAATTAGCTTTTAACCTAGTGAATTTAACTATTTTGTAATGATTACACTAAACCTTTGTGGAGTTTATGTTAGCAGAGCGGCGCAGAGGTAATACTTAACTGTTCGAATATAAAAACACTATTTAATCGTTTGAGAGTATAATTACTAGCTGTAAGGCTATCTAGTTGTTGAACTAAATACTTAAATTAACAACTAAAGAGTCTATTCTATAAAAGCTATCTACTATGGTAATAACTATATCTTTATATGTTTTAACTCTTTATTTGTTATTTGTTTATTAGCTCGCTAGCTTGTAAAGCGATCCTGCAATCCATAGTATAAGGCTTAACAATTTACTTGTCGAGCGGCTTGCCTAGCTTGCAAGCGAGCAGTGTAAGCTTAACCCTAACCCTAATATATATAGGTTTTGTAACTCCGTTGGGTAGTACTGCGGGGTAGCTATCTTAGCTTTCTTTTTAGTTTGCTTGGGTTCTTTAACGGTTTTTTTTAGTACTAATTATATTTAGTTTATAATACTATTCCTTTTTTTATATCCTTTATTTTTAAAGGTTTGTTTGTATTCTTTTTGCGTATTGTTTGTTATTTTTATTTATACTTTTCTAATTTGTTATATTTAGTAAAGTTAAAGATTTTCGGGTGTTAAAGTTATTTTATTGTTTTTTAAGGTTATATAGCGTAATTCCTTGTTGTAAATTATTTTATAAAGTATTATTGTTATACTTTATTGCTTTTTTTGTAATAGTTGTAGTATTAAATAGTGTAAGGTATTCCTTTAGGATTTAAGTTAGTATGCTAAGTATATTTAATAGTAGTACTTAAAGTGCAATGTTTTAAAGTTAGATAATTTAAAAGATTTGTTATATATTTTCTTTTAATATTAAAAGTTAGAGAATAAGATTAAGGAGCTAGAAGAAAAGCTTTTATGTTTGCGAAAGTAGAAGTATATATAGTAGGAGAAGATAGCGCGGGCTATTTATTAAGGCTTGCGAAATTTAGATAAGCTGGATTGTATAGAAAATATGGAGGTTAAGGCGAAGTGTAAGCGTATTGTTAAGCAATTCGTTAAGGTTGTTTGTAAGGGCTTGCTTAGTTTTAATAGGATAGAGTTATAAAAGTTGTAGCTTTGCGTAAATAGTAATGTTAGTGTTTTTAATTAGAGTTTAATAATAAACAAGAGTATAGAATAGTTTGCATTAGGTATACTTAATTTAAAAGATAGTGTTATAGTTGGGAATAAGAATTCTAGTAGTAAAGAAAATATGCTTGCGAGTAGTTTACTTAATCCTTGATTTGCGTATATAGGGGGTAGTTTTTGTATATTTTTTTAGTATAGGCGTTAGATTTATTGGGCTTTATACTATAGTTTAATAATTAAAACGCTAATAATTGAGATTAGAGGTTTAGGGTTTAATTCCTAGTAGTTTTAAGGCGATAGTTATAGCTCTTTATGTTTTGCTAATTTGTAGCTAATTTTCTAGCTTAGTACCGTTTTAGAGTTTATTCGCAGTTAGTTAGATTTTAGGCTAGTTTCTATGTATTTTCGCTTAGGTTATAGCTTTTCTATTTAATTAAGTATTCTATTATTCTTTGATGTTGTTGTAAGTAAATAATGTTTTTTACTTTATATTCCTTGTTGTATTCGTTAATAGTTTTAATTTATATTTTGATTTTAGCGTTTTATAGTGCTAGTTCTAATAGTAAGATATAAAAAACTAGGTGTTGCTTTATTTTTTAAGGTAATAAAAGTTTATAGTTAATATTTAAGAGTTTTATAGAAATTTTAAAGAGTTTGATTTTCTTGTAGTTAAGTTTGTTGCTAGGTTGTTTAGTTTTAATATTTTGTTGGAGTAAGTAAACTTTATCTTTCTTCTTAAGAATTAGTTTTTTAATTTTTTTTTAATTTGCATATTTTGCTATTTGTTTTTGTATAAAAGAGAGTTTTGCTTAAATATCCTTTTGGATTTATTTAATTCTTATTGCTTTTTGTTTCCCTAATTTTGCAATTGCTATGTTTAGCAGTAATTTGTAGTATATTTAAGGTTTATATCTATAGAGTGTAAAGAAAGGTAATTGTTAAGTTATGCTAGTAGTTGCACTATTGTAAGCAAACTATGTTAATAGTAGCAATTTAACCTAGTTATTTTGTAATTAGTTGATATAGTGTTAAAGGTATTATTTTATAATTTAGTTAATTTGTTTTATTTATTTGTTTGTTTGCGAGTATGCTATAGTTAAAAGCTTGTGTTTTGCTTTAAGTTGCTTTATTAGTAACTTTTAGAAGTTTAATATAAAAAGCTTGTTTTTGTTTAAGATAATTTTATATAGTATTTTGTGGTTGCTTATAATGATTTGTAGGAAGGTATATGTAAGTTCTTTTGCTATGCTAGCTTCTTTATATAGTATAAAGTATGTATACTTGCTTAGTTTATAAACTATTACTAAGATACTATTGAAGAGTACTTTAGTTAAGGGTTTTTGTAAAAGAGGTAGCTTAACGATAAAGTTTAGGCTAATAGAAGACTAAATAGCTATAGGTACTAGTAGGGGTTTTAAGAGCTTGTAAGGTTTATGCCTAGCTATTTTGTTTTTGTTGCAAAAGTTATATTATTTAATAATTTCTTTTGTTTTTTGTTTAAGATTTGGGATTTAGTAGTGTTATTGGATTTATTTAACTATTGCTATAACGCTTTAGTGTTTATACGCTAAAGCTTTGTATATTCTTTTAATTAATTGGTTTTGTTTTTTGGGATTTAAGTGTTTCTTTGGTTTTTCTATTGATTTTAATTGTAGCGTTAAGTTTTCTATTAAGTATAAAACCTTTGTTTTCTTTTGTTTTAAATACTATTTATTTTGGAAAAGATTCTTTGGTATAATAATTAGATTGTTTACTAAGAGCGTTAGCTTAAGCGTTTTTAGTTCCTTTAACATAAATAACCTTAATATTGAATTATAATAAGAATTCTATATATTTAACTTATCTTTTGTTAAGTTGCTTAGTTATTGTAAAGGTTATTAGATTTTCGTAATCTATATAAAGTTTAATTTATTTTTTTACTTTAATAAAGTAGTATTGCTATTCTTAAAATGCGTATACTATTGCTATAAATTCTTTATTTAGAGTAGTATAGCGTATCTTTAGTTTATTAAATTTTTTGCTAAAGTTTGCAATAATTTGCATTTGTTTTTAATTATCTTGTTGTATAAGTTCTTTGCCTATTGCGTTATTTAAAGCGTTTATATGTATTTTAAATTCCTTCTTTAGGTTTACTTCTTTAAGTACTAGGTTTTATATAACTTTATTTTTAAGTATTTGAAAAGCTTGTTATTTTGTTTTTATCTATTTAAATGTATAATTCTTCTTAGTAAAGTCTATAAGTAGCTTTGCAATGTTATTATAGTATTTAATAAATTATTAATAGAAGTTAATATATCCTTAAAATGCTTTAACGTCCTTAATATTAGTTAGCGTTAGCTATTCCTTAATTGCTTAAATTTTGTTTTTTGTATTTTAATGCATTTTAGTTTAATTGTATATTCAAGGTAGTTAACTTTCTAGGAGTACTATTTGCATTTTTCTAGTTCCACAAGAAGATTTGCATTTTAAAGCTTCTAAAGTACTTATTTAACGTATTCTTTTTGTTTTTCAAAGGTTTTAGAATAAATAAGAATATTGTTTAGGTATATAACAACAAAAATATTAAGGTATTTGCAGAAAACGTAGTTAATTATCTTTTAAAATAATGCTAGTGCATTAGTTAATCTAAAAAGCATAATTGTTATTTTGTAGTATTTATAGCGCGTTTTAAATATTATTTTTTATTTTTCTTCTTTTTTAATTCTAACAAGGTTATACTTGTAATTTAAATCTAGTGCTGTAAACTATTAAGCGCCTCTAAGTTAGTTTTTAAGTTCTTTAATAAGTAGCAAAGGGTATTAGTTTTAAATTATAATATCGTTAAGTTATTAGTAGTTAATACATAGGCGTAGCTTGCCGTTTTTCTTTAATACAAAAAGGATTAAGTATTTTATTAGTAATTATAATAGTTAAATAAAGCCTTTTTGAAAGTTCTCGTCTAGGTACTCCCTAAGTACTTTAAGTTATTCTTCATTAAGTTTGTAAATGGGTTTAAACTATAGTATTATTCCTAGTTTTAAGGGTATTTTGTAATCCTATTAACTATATTATAATAGTATTGTATTAAGTTTTTCTTGGAATACTTTCTTAAACTTGTAGTATTCTTTTGGTATTTATGCTAGTTTATTTGTACTAGTATTTATTTATTCTTTTTTTATATAAAGGAGGTATTTTTGCGTTTTTTACTTAGGTGTTATACTGTATTGTGATCAACTTTTGTTTTTTATAAGATTTAAAAGTAGTTAAATCTTTTTTGGCCTAGCTTAATCCTTAACTATCTAGCTAAGGTATTTGTGGGTTTATTTAAGTATAGCTTTTCACTATCCTTAGTAACTAAACTCCTTCTCGCGCCATTAATTACAACCTTTCCTTAGGGAATAGCGTTATTCTAAGAGATCTAGCTAGTAGTTTAATTAATTTAGGGATTTGTAGCTTATAGCTATAGAAGTCCTAAGATTAGTTTATAATGCGCTATATTTATAATATTTAAAGTTATAAAAGTTGCGTATTTTTGGATTAAAATAAGTAGATAATTAATCTTTATATTAATTACTTTGTTTCTATATCCTACTTTTGTACTTTTTATAATACTAAGTTTATAGGGGTTTTTCTTTTAATGCTATAGGATCTTGTCCCTATTAATAATTCTTGGTAATATAAAGTTGCCTTAAGCGCTACTTTTTAATAGTGCGCTATATGTTTTTCCGTTGATTTCTGCCCTAAGAATAATATATGTATAACTAGTTGTTTGGGTTGCATATAGAGAACGGTAGTTTATAATTAATTGTTGTATTTTTATAGATGATTGTTATCTTTTCCTTGTTGTTATTGATTAAACCTTTATTGTTTGTTTTAGTTGTATTGTCGTTGTTGTTTATGGGTTTTGTTAGGATTTTCCGTAGGGTTTTTTGTTATAAGGTTAGTTTGTTGCAAACTGCTATTTTTCTAGGCATTGTTTTTAGAGTTGCTTGCTCTTGTATATTTAGTGCTTGAATAATCCAAATTGCTATTTTTTATTATTATATTGTACAGTAGTCTTTATCTTTCTTTTGCTAATTGTTTTTCCTAATATAGTCCTTTGAGGAACTATCTAGAAGCTTTTTTCTTTAAAAGGTGTAATATGCACTAGTTGTTAAAATAGAAGGTTTAGTTAAGGGCTTTATATTTTTTATTAGTATCCACTGCTTGCTAAAAACGAGAACCCAATAGTGTTAGGTTGTCGTTTTGCTAGATGCCGCCGAAGGCATGTTTAACGTTGTAAAGGAAAAGAGGGAAAGAAAGTTAAATAGTAGCCTAGGGCTAAAAGATAGATTTTGTACGCTTTAATTAAAAAGAATATATACAATATAGGGCAAAAAAAGAAATTAAAATTATTATTCCAAAAGCTTAAAAATCTACGCGGCAATATTACTGCTTATATAACTTATTAGTAGTAAGTTTTCCCTGCGCCTTAGAATATATCCCTTTTAAACTTATTGTATATATGGTAAGTAATAGGGCAATATAATTAAAGTAACTTAATTAAAAACTTTAAGCATTTTTTTTAGCGTTTTAGTAGCTTCTTTTAGCCTTTTATACTATTTTCTACTTTTCTTTTATAGTACGCTTTTCTTTTTTAAAGACTATTTTAATAGTATTTGCTTATAAGATATATTTAGGTAGAATTACTAGTATAGGAACTTACTTATATACTTTTGAAGTATTAATATATTTGTACGTAGCCTTGTTGTATATAACGATAGCGTTTTTACGAAGTTTAGTTACAACAAATATTTTTTTTTTTTTTTCGCTCTTGTATTTTGATTAAAAGGTAAAAACTAAGCTTTATTAAATATAGGAATTATAACCTAATTAATATATAAAGTAGTGCTTTTTGCTTTTACTTTTTTAATAATATTAACTATAAAAAGTTTGCTAAATTCCTTAATAATATTAAACCTTAGGGTTTAATACTAGAATATTTGGTAATTAATAGGGCGCTTTAGGTTAATTTTGCTAAATTGCTAGGAGATGTTTTTGATTATGAATTTCGTAGGCTTTTTATTGGGCAATAGCTTTTCTGGTAGGATGTTCTGTATCTTTTTTTGCGTAAGTTTCTACTAGGAAACAAGCTAGCTTTTAGTTTTTTTTAGGTTTTTTATTTTATTTAGAGTAACAATAGGTTGGTTTATAGGCTATTAAACTTATTTACTAGTTTTGTTTATTTTTAATTGGATTATAAATATTTATATGCAAAGAATAGATTTTTCTAAGGGATGCTTAGGCGGAGTTCTTTATGCAAGGTTGGAGGTTGTCTAATTTTTAATTATTTAGTTAAATCTTCCTTTATTTTTCTAAAAGAAAAAAGCAACAAAGTTAGCTATATGCTACCTATAGTTTGTAAATGAAAGTTAAGTAGTTAAATTAAGTTGCATAGCCGATAGTAGCGACTTATTAGTTTTTTTTTGGAAAGCCTATTCTTTAGGTATAAAAGTGTAATATTCTTTATAGCTTTGAAATTGGATTTACAGCTTTTTAGATTTGGATAAATATTTATAATTAAAATCTTTTTAAGTTTGCAATTATAAATAGTAACTGCTTAGTAATTAAAATAGTAGAACGGTAGGATAATAAACTAATAAGTTTTTTTAAGCTTTTGTTATTTAAGGTTTAAAGTTAGGTATTTATTATACTTAGTAGGCTAGTTAAAAAAAAAAAATTAACAAAGTTTAATAGCTGCTATTGCAAAAGTAAAATAATATAATTACTGCAAAGTTGCTACTTAGTAGCAAGAAGTCTTTTAGCATTATAGAGTAAAAGTAAAAAATACTTCTAGTGCTTTTCGAAAAAATAAGTAAATCTAGAAGGTTAATAAAGCTTAGGGTATAAATTGATCCCAAGAAAGTATATTTTTAAAATATACTTTATTTCCTTAAAAGGTATTTAATTAGCGTTGTAGAATAGTAGTTGTTTTACTTTAAAGTTTCCCTAAGATTTAGAAATACAAAGCTTATTTATAAGAATTTAAGTTTTAAAGGGATTTTAGCTAAAAGCTATATTTTTATTGCGCTTAAATGTATTTTGGTTTTTAATATCTATTGGGTTTAAAAAGCAAACTCTAGAATAGTAATTACTAAAGTTAATGTAAAAGGGCAGGGAACTTAGCTTAACTTTCGCTCCTTTTGGGTTAAAATTAATTCCTTTTTTAATACTAGGCAGAAAGGTATCTAAGTTAAGTAAATATTCTAGTAAAGGGAATTTAAAAGCGCCTTAAATAATTTCCTTAAGATTTTACATTAAGACGTTTAACAAAAGCCTTTTAGATTTACTTTTTTTATACTATTAACGCTTGCTTATCTTAGGAGGTATACTAATTAAAGTAGTAGAAATATAGATGATAAAAAGGGAAAGTAAAAAAAAAGTTTTATATCTTTAAGGGTTGCTATATAAATAGTTAAAAGAAAGTAAAAAAGGTAAAGATATATTTAGTTAGCGCAATACTTAGCAATAACCTTATATAATTTGCTTTTTAAAGGTTTACTACTAATTAACTTAAAAAGAAAAGGTTTAATTAAAATGGAATTAAATAAGAAAAGTAGTTGCTACGTTACAAGAGAAAAAAAGAAAGATTTAAATCTTAGCTAAAGGTAGTAGATAAAGCCCTTTTAAATAGTTACTAAAAAGAGGGTTATTTAGCAAAGAAAGTTACAATGTTAAGTAATTTATTAGTGTTTTTTCCTTGTTTAATTAAATAGTGGTTACCTAATTAAACCTTAACTAAGTTACTAAATACTTTTAACTATTAATTTTATTGATTTTTATTTTACTTTTTTTAGGTTTTTAAATTCCGTTGCTAGTAGTTATTAATTTCCTCCTTTTTTCTTTTTCTTAATAAGATATTTAAACTTCCTTATTTACATCTATTTTTTTTAATTAAAATGGTAAGTAATAAAATAAATGTTAATAATTTTGCAAATAATTTTATAAATAATGAATTTATTTTACCTATTAGTATTTAATCCTTAAGCGAGAAAACGCAAGTAAAGTAAGCGTTTCTAGATTTTGTTTTTAAAAATAGAAAACCTGTTAGGCTAAAAAGCAAGAAGAATAATTAAAAGAAAAGTAAAAAGCGAGAGTTATCCCCCTTTATAACTTTCAAGCTTATCTTTAATTATAAAAACCTTGTTGCTTTTTATAATAGTAGTTTTACTATATACTTTAAATA
Organism: Diaporthe helianthi; assembly: GCA_001702395.2. Taxonomy (NCBI): domain Eukaryota; kingdom Fungi; phylum Ascomycota; class Sordariomycetes; order Diaporthales; family Diaporthaceae; genus Diaporthe; species Diaporthe helianthi. The sequence goes on from MAVT02001750.1 coordinate 9,063, forward strand.
AGGAGAATACTTTATAGCTAGGTAGATTTAAGAAAATTCCTTTTACTATATTTTTATTAAAGGTATAAGTATTTATTGTTTTAAGGGAAAAAGTGCTAACTAATATATTGCTTAGCTTTTAAATAATTAAAAAAGCCCTAAGAAAATTGCAGTATTTTTTAGTAAGCTTTTTAAAAATAAAAATTTTAAGTTTATTTAGCAAAACATTTATAAGTTTATAATAGAAAATATTAATAATATCTTTATAAAGAAAATAATAGAACTACTTTATAAAAGGTATATATTTATAATTTATAACAATAAAAATAAACGTTATACTGCAAGCCTTTTAATTGCTGCTTTAAAGCGTTAAAATAAAACCCTATGCAACTATTGTATATTTAAAATAAAACAATACTTTTTCTAAAGTATACTTATTATAGTCCTTTTTTTTAAATGTAAGTTAATCTAAAGATTTAAAAGAAATACTTACGCAAATTATATATATATATAATTAAAGGCTAAAAATGCTACTTTAACAAGCTTGCTAATTTTATTATTATTAATAATACTATTGTAAGCCATTAAACTAATTTTTAAAATATACTACTATTTAAACTTTAGATTAGTAATACTACTTAAATTATTTTTTAATATAACTATAACAAATACTATAAAGCTTTTATTAAGAAAATTAAAAAGATTAAGGTTTAACCTAAGCGCCTAAAGCTTAAAGAATATTAAGAGTAGGAGTAAAAAGAAGGAGGTTATAACTATAGAAATATTTAATAGATATTAACATTAGTACAAAAAGCTGAATATCTATGATGAATTTTTAATAACTTTTTTTGCAACAAATAAAATAATGCTTTTTAATTATATGCTTTTTGATTAAATATATGCTTTTTGCTAAAAAATTAAAATAAATATATAGAATAAAATATATAAATAAATATTTTATATATTAATATATTAATGCAAATAGAACAACATAATACATTAGCTCTTGATATTTTAAATGTTAAGGATAAAAATAGCACTATAAAGAACGCAAAAATGGAATTAAAGAAAAATAATTAAAAACTAGAGAATATCTTATATTTAGTTCTCCAAGTGTTATTACAAGTAATTAAAAGAATATTAATATACTAGTTTAGTTGTATAAAACCTATAGGTAGTTTATT